>JBBMKE010433121.1:0-10261 GCA_037834125.1 Lippia alba
ATTCATAAAATTCGAATCACCGAAACGGATTAAATGAAGGGGTCGGAATTCGGATTCGAATTCCCGAGCTCAAAAGCCACGAGGCTAAAACACCCTAATTAAATTAGGTATCCTAATTCGGCAAATACTGAGCAATTGAGCTCAAAATGGTTAATTAATTCTAAGGCGCACGTAAGAGGATTAAATCCATTTGACACGTAGCATGCGATTCACATAATCCACGTAATTGCTGAATTAAACTCACACGTGTCGCCGTACCTGAAGGTCCGAAAAGCAGGGGCGTTACAACCTGTCCCCCTTAAGAGAACCTGGTCGCCAGGTTCACCGGTTCGAGTTTCAAGCTCAACCACTTCTCGTATTCACCCAAGTTCGAGGTTCTAGCCGTCCCGACGAGGGTTAGCTCGAAAAGGTCTTCTAGCACAAGGGGTTTGGATCTTCAAATTGACTCGGTCATAAGAATCGCTCGGTAGAACTGTCACGATAAAGAGGGTCTAAAATAGATTCTTCTCTTACCGATTGAGTCCAATTAAGACAATTGTCAAGCTCAGTTTCTAGATTGACGTAGTTAACGAACTCACGTCGTTCCATCACCAAACCTTTAACCAAATCTACTTCATCACGAACCAAAATCCGATGTGTCACACATCCGAATTTTCTTCAAACATAAAATCTTCACAAGGAGGTCGTCGATCTTGAAGCAAAGCTCGACCCTCAACTCACCGAGAACAACCACTTACGGCCTCACAAAGCCACTCACAAAACAACAACAAAACAAAGAGGAGGCAAACTCAAATAAGTGTGATGCACGTGATATGCTGTTTATATGTACCGTTCACCGATGTTGCAAAATTCTCAAGGTTCAAGATGTTGCTTGTAGTCGAAGTCGTTGACTCACACGTTTATGCTCTACAATTTGTGGTGCTTCCTTCCATTTCAATTTCACCCAAGACTTCGTCCCACGGCTAATTTGTCTTCTAAAATTCATCGGATCTTCATCCTCGACATTCTTAAGCACTTTCTTAATCTTCTTGCCAATTTCCGAAGTCAATTCTCCCGAATTCCATTCCTTGATCAAGTTTCTTACTAGCAACTCGATTTTATATTTTTCCTTGAGATCTTGAAAACTCGAATGAAGTCTTTAGAGTTTCCATAAGCCAAACTCGCGGGCTTCTATTACCTATTGGGATTTCTTTTCCTTTCGATATCTTTGAATCTTGGAACCCGGTGGAAGTCTCCAAAATTTTTCCCACCAAATTTCTTCTTCAAGATCTCGGGCATATGAATGTTACCCTCGGCTCCATCTTTGAATTTGATCCTTAGCACTTCCAAACTTACTTGGGAAGTTCCCATATTCCATTCTTGAGGAACATCTCGACTTCAGTTTCTAATTGTTACAAAATCGAAGTACACGAATTCTGGTTACTTATTGAATTCTTCACTTTGATCAAAATCCCGAGGAAGCTTCATACAATAACTTCTTGTTCTTTTTAATAACCTCGTCTGCAGCATCGCTTCTTGATTTGTCTTCAAACCTTCAATTTGAGCTTTCCTCTCTTGTGCACTTATTTCCTAGTCATTCTGATACACAAGCTCCCGTCTCATTTTCTCCTAGCCTTCAACCTCTCACAAGAAAAATTCCTTCATCTCCAAATTCCGACTCAAGCTCCTCTTCTAGTCTTCTTGAGTTGAAAAATTACATTTTCAAAAAGTTCTCTCCCCCTTAAATTGTGCCCTTAATCCGGAGAGGTAACTCATCCTAATCCCGATATTTGTTCATGGTTGATAATCTCTACGCATCCCAACTTCATTCCTTACTTAAATTTTCCGACAACTCGTATCCTCTCAAGATCCCATTGTACGAGGTCTCCATGTCAACTTCCGAATCCTTGTTCCCACACAGAATTTTCCCCAACCAATTCCTTCCTCTTCAACCCACAATTCTTTAATTCCCAAAGGATTCAACTTCGCAATTCGATCGCGTAATCACTAAAATAAAACATCAACTATGCATGCGAGGATAAGGTGCAAATGAGATGCTACACATTTTGGCATTTAGACACATAAGATGCTCCAATAATTTCACATGCACTCAAATATCAAATAATAAGCAAGAATTAAATATGTCGTGAATGCACGTGCCATGAATGCGAGTACCTCGGTCCTCAATTTCTTGTTGATCTCAAATTTGAAGTTGTCGATCCTGAACTTGTTGCTTGTTAGCTCTGGGTTGGTCACAATCAGAAATCTTGTGCTTTGTTGATCCACATACATAGCACCTCTTCAACCTATCCCAGCACGCTTCGTAGGTATGAGTTGTTCCTCCACAAAAAGAACACAATTGGGGCTTTCTCTCCGCATTTGAAGTATCTCTAATCTTGTGTTTCTTTCCACGAATTCTCTTAGCTCGAGTTCCATGTTGATGAGATGCTTCTTCCACTTGTAGGTTTGAGCATAAGCTCACTTCGGATTTCTGCCCCGATGTATCTCTCTCCTTGCCCCTGGTCAGGATCCAAGTTTCTACTCTTAAGGCTACCTTTGTAGCTTTATCCCACGTGCTCGTATTCTTTGCAATTAGAGCTTTCTTGAATTCGTCCCTAAGGCCTTCCATGAAGTACTTAGCCTTCAATTGATCGTTGCTAGTGATATGGGGTACATACTCGCCCAACTTCTCAAATTCCCCGATGTATTCCATAACGGCTCTATTTCCTTGTTTCAAAGTGAGGAATTCTTCCATCCTTCGTTCTTGTAAAATAGCCGGTATGAACTTCTTCCGGAACTCTCGAGCAAACACTTCCCAAGTTAACTCCTCCTTTGTTGCTTCTAATTGTTGGGCAACCCTTTTCCACCATTTTTGTGCTTGTCCTTGTAGGAGAAAGGTAGCAAGGCGAGCCATGTCTTGAGAGTCACGTGGCCATATTTCAAAAATTCCTTCTACTTCCAAAATCCACTCTTCGGCCTTTCTGTCATCTCCTTCTCGAAACTTGGGAGGATTGAGTGTTAAAAACTCCCGGTATAACATTGCTACCGGATTCATTTGTTGCTCTTGATTGTAATGATGTGGAGGTGTTGGTTGATTAGAATCTTGTCGTCGTGGTGGCATCCTGAAAATGTCACAACTACAGTTGAAAAATGTGCGTGTCGGTTAGTATGTGAGAATGGCACATATTCACGTTGAGAAATTGCAATTAGAAGATGCAATGTATTGCACGAAATAAAGTCACATGTAGTAAGAATTTCATATGCAGATCATAGCAAATTCAATACAAAACGTAGCAAACTCGATACAAAATGCAAACACATAGCCAAATTGTCTTATACCGTACGACTTAGACAGACTCAAACGACACCGAACCCCGATTTTTCAACCTAGGGCTCTGATACCACTTAAAGATGTAGCACCCCGCACGTGTGGCACCACATCCCCTGCACCGCAGCTCGATCCGAGTCCGAAACGGAGGCTCCGAACCCGAATCCAACTACAGCGAACAGGTGACAAAGGAAAAACACACCTAGGCTAGGCAGAACTTAGACCCTTTCAGATAAAAACCAAACATACAGAGTGCAAAGCGGAAGCAAAATCATTCACACGCATTGGCCACGGGCCTGCAGAAAATTAAACAGACGATCACATATAGACTTGGGCTCCTCAGGCCTCTTTTCGAATGCATAATGAAGCCCGGCAAGGGAAAATTAAATAACAAAGGCATATACGTTCATATACATATCTTCGAACTTATACAAATCATAGCTTATACAAATGCAGAATGCAACTCACTAGAACAGACTCAAAGACAAACTCAAAGAACCTAAAACGACTCTGCCTAGCACCAAACTCCAAGTGAAACCTACAAACTAAAAAGATTGGGGAGGGAGAGGTGTCAGTCGATCCACTTGACTGAGTGAGGGGTAACCCACACACACTATATAAGTATACAGAGCAAAGTAGGTACAAAATTAAAACATTCATGAACTCAGGAATGGTTTTTGCATGCCAAATCGTTTTCCCGTGATACATATACATAGGGTTACTTAGCAAAAGAAACAATCCAACTTATATAACTGAGCAGAACTTATCAAACTTAGCAATTCATAGCATATCCTTAGCTTATTCAAAACATATTCTTAAGATATTCATAACTTATCTTGAGCTTAACTTATAAAACAATCCATTTTATTTCTTAATTAGAATCCATCCCTGTTTCACGAACCATAACAGCACAGATGTAACAGAATGCTCGGCGGGTACGAGCTCAGACTCTCCAACTCCTCAAATCATAACATAAACATAAACAAAGCAGAAACTTACATACATAACATATCTCCTCTCCTCCGGTGATGGAAGGGTGTATACGCCCTAGCCATCCAAACAAACGAGGGTAGCGCAAGCACTCAAACCCTCAGGATTCCTTCCCTCACCAAACCTCCTGGTGAGTTCAGGGGTGATCCTTTCATAACAGATGGAGACTATGCCCAGGCTTAGCCCGACGGCCCGATACCGTTCCGGGATTCCTGACCTACAGTCTCCAGGCCCATCATAACACATACATAGCATATCATAACTTTAACCCGCTACAACAGAGACAGACGGACACAACTTATACATATACGTATACATACCACATCCGTTTATTCATACATACTCATTCCTCGCCAAACTTGGCTCATGAGACGCACACGGTCAGAAACATAGCTTCATGCGGCTAGACATATCAAATCAGAACTAAAACAAGCATACATAGGCCTGTACATTGCTTAAGGTACTTATAACCCTTGAACATATCGAACAAATACATAATTCTCATTTACTTACATACATATAAGGCTTATTAAGTCACATGCATTCAAATCGAGCACATTGCATTAAGATTTAACTATATCCTAACCTCACCTTACACCGAAGAAGCTAAAAATGAAAGGAATGATTCACCCTGGAATCACGAGGAACCTCAAAATACCACCCCGGGTGCACCTGAACAAACTAAACACAAGAACAAGACTTAGACCCAAGAATGAACCACAAAGATGCACGGTGTATGCTTATGATAGTTATGGATACATGTAAGTAGGCCTTAAATATAATTCGTGAGGTGCATGCGGCATAATACTTGTTCAAGTCGATTCTAAGTAGTTAGGCACCTTGTACAATTAATTCAAGTTGCAAGTGAAACACGAAATCAAGCACGCAAGTCATATAGAAATGATTCGACGAGAAATTACATAATAGATCACATATATGACAAAATACATATGTTACCAACTAATTAAAACTCAATTAAATCATATAAGAGTGTATAAGTACAATTCAAGTTCAATGAAGTCATTTAATGTTTCACTCAATGCATTTCGCATGTACAATTAAGGTATAAAACTAAGAAATAAATCCTTGTACGATGCATAATTAGAACAAATATAAACACATATACATGATACAACAAGTTAATAACAAGCTCGGAGGTGGAAAGGTACAAGCAAAGAGGAAGAAAAACACAAAAGGTGGTTTCGAGCAAAAATGGGCAAAAAGTTGAAATTGTCCAAAACGCGCAGGCTGTAGGAAATCTGGAATATCTTGAGTTCTAGAAGTTGAAATT
Organism: Lippia alba; assembly: GCA_037834125.1. Taxonomy (NCBI): domain Eukaryota; kingdom Viridiplantae; phylum Streptophyta; class Magnoliopsida; order Lamiales; family Verbenaceae; genus Lippia; species Lippia alba. The sequence continues at coordinate 5,589 of JBBMKE010433121.1, forward strand.
GAGTTTTTTTTGTTGGATACGAAACTAGACACATATACCTTTAAAATGGTACGTATCTTGAATCATGGTTCAAAACGAGGAGAAAATGGCTTAAGCTTGAAGTTGGGTAAAAGCAGATTTTCGGCGAAATGGGGACACCAAATTAGAATGGATATATCTCAGTGCTCAGATATGATTTTAAGGTTATTCCAATTGGAGAATACTCTAGACTCATTCTAGTTTCTGTGGTTAAAATTTCAGGTCGTTTGGAGCAGTTTTGAGGGGTAAACGGCCGTGTGGAAAATGAACTGAAAGCAGAAACGGCCGTTTGAAAGCTCTCGGGTGAAAAACCTGGGACCCTAAACGGGCGTTTGGGAAAATAACTGAGCCACGATACGGGCGTTTGGGTTGCGGCTGAATGAAAAATGATTGAATAGTAACAATGGCAGAAAAGGAAGCCACCCCCAAGCTCACACGAGCCCACGCAATACCGGAACGCATGAAATTCACACCACGAAGCATATACATCATGTAGATAACATATTCGCGTAAAAGAGCTCCCAAAACGTGCTCGAACACATTAATTACAAAACCCAACACTATTTATTAACTTTCCAAATTAGCAATTAGGCACTTTCCAAGCAACGAAAGGGGCGTAGAAATAAAGCACGTAACGAATAGGATACAAATCTTACCTTGGATCGTTGATTGATCGGTCGAAAGTCAGCTAGGCTTGAGCTCAAAGCTTTGGGGCCAAAAATGGGGTTTCCTTCGTTCTCTTCTTTTTTCCCCTCAATGTTTGTCTAAGAATGAAGAGGGAAATGTGGTTATTGGCTATAAGGAGCCAGGTCGGATCAAGAAAAGGGTAGGATCAACACTCCGGTCCAACGGATCGAATTCTAAAATGGTAGAGCTATCAAATGGCTTTAGAAATTAAATAGGTTAATTCATAAAATCCGAATCACCAAAACGGATTAAACGGGTCGGAATTTGAATTTGAATTCCGAGCTCAAATAGCCACGAGGCTAAAATACCCTAATTAAATTAGGTCCCTTAATTTACAGTTCTTGGGCAATTGATCCCAATTACATTTAAATAAATTCTAAAGCGCACGTGATAAAATTAAATTCACGTTGACACATAAGCATGAAATTCACATAAATCACGTAATTATTGAATTAAAGTCACACGTGTCGCCGTACCTAAAGGTCCGAAAGGCAGGGGCATTACAACCTCTCCCCCTTAAGAGATCCTGGTCCCCAGGTTCACCGATTCAAGTTTCAAGCTCAAACCGCTTCTCGTATTCACCCAAGTTCGAGGTTCATGACATCCCGACGAGGGTTAGCTCGAAAAGGTCTTCTAGCACAAGGGATTTGAATCTTCAAATCGATTCGGTCGTAAGAATTGCCCGTTAGGACTCGCACGGTAAAGAGGGTCTAACTAGATTCAACACTCACTGATTGAGTCCCATTAAGACAACTCTCAAGCTCGGTAATTTACATTGATGTAGTTAACGAACTCACGTCTCTCCATCACCGAACCATTAACCAAATCTACTTCACCACGAACAAAATCCGGAGTGTCAAACATCCAGATCCTTTTCAAATCACCAAAATCTTCAAAAGGGAGGTCGTCGGTCTCAAAGCAAGGCTCGGCCCTCAACTCACCGAGAAACAACCACTCTCGACCTCATAAAGCCACTTATAAACAACAACAAAACGAAAACAAAGCAAACTCAAATAAGTATGATGCACGTGATATGCATGTTCATATGTACCGTTCACCGATGTCGCAAGATTCTCAAAGTTGAGGATGTTGCTTGAAGTCGAAGTTGTTTGTCCACACGTATGCTTTAGCTTGTGACACACACTCCCACTTCATTTCTTACCCAGAACTTGATTCCACGGTTAATGATTATCTTCTAAAATTACTCAAATCCCCGTTCTCAACGTTCTTAAGAATTCTCTTAGCCTTGCCTACTCCGGATTATTCTTCGGCTTCCATTCTTTGATCCACCACATCCATTCAACTCATAAAACTGATAGACCCACGTTGTTAATTTCTTGGCCTTAATTCCTTAAGGTTTCTATAAGCCGAACACACGAATCTCAGTTACAAGATAGAATTTTCTTTCGTTGATGACTCTTTGAGGTATGGAATCATCTTCCTCACGATTGTTGCTATTCTTTCAAATTCCTTTAAGTCAATCTCTAACATTTCCTAGCTCACTTGGGAGGTTCCAAATATTCCATTTCCTTGAGGTAGCTCTTGGCACTTTCTTCTATCTTGTTGGCATCATCTGATCACCTCTTGCATTTTTAATAGCCTCGTCTGCAGCATCACTTCTTGATTCACCACCAAATTTCCAAATTGAGCTTTCTTTTCCGGTGCATTCATTTCCTAGGCATTTTGATACGCAAGATCCCACTTCCTTTCTTCCTAGTCTTCAACCCCTTCCCAAGAAAATTTCTTCATCTCCAAATTCCAAGTCAAGCTTTTCTCCTTTCTTGTGCACTTAACTCCTTCTTGAGTTGTGAAATTATATTTTAAAGATCTCCCCCCCTTAAGACTCGTGCCCATAAACCGGGGGGAATAATTCCTTCCAAATTCTCCATAATTTCTTCGACCCCTAATTCCTTTACGACCTTGATTATTCTAACACCTTTACTTTTCCCAAAAGTCCCCTTTGTTCTAAGACTCCGGATCAACCTCCTAATCATCATTCCCACCTAAAATTTTCCCAAACCAATTTTCATCTTCAATGTACTCTTCTTTAATTCCAGAAGAATCCAACTTTGAGAGTTGATGGAGATATCATACTAAAATAAAATATCAACTATGCATGCGAGGTCAAGGTGCAAATGAGATGCTACACATTTTGGCATTTAGACATATAGAATGCTCCAATAATTTCACATGCACTCAAAGATCAAGTATTAAGCAATAATTAAATATGTCATGAATGCACGTGCCATGCGAGTACCTCGGTCCTCAATTCCTTGTTGATATCCAATTTGAAGTTGTCGATCCCGGACTTGTTGCTTGTTAGCTCTGGGTTGATCATAATTAGAAATCTTATGCTTTGTTGATCCGCATACATAGCACCTCTTCAACCTATCCCAACATGCTTCGTAGGTATAAGTTGTTCCTCCACAATAGGAACACAATTGTGGCCTTCTCTCTGTCTTTGGAATATCCCTAATCTTGTGTTTCTTTCCACGAATTCTTTTGGCTCGAGTTCCACGTTGATGAGGTTCTCCTTCCGCTTGTAGGTTCGAACATAAACCTATCTCAAACTTTGCCCCAATTTATCCTCTTCTTTACCTTTTGTTAGAATCCGAGTTTCAACTCTCAAAGCTTTCTTTGTAGCCTTGTCCCACGTGCTCGTATCCTTTGTAATTAGGACTTCCTTGAATTCATCGCGAAGGCCTTCCATGAAGTACTTGGCCTTCGTTTGATCGTTGCTAGTAATATGGGGCACATACTCACCCAGCTTCTCAAATTCCTCCATGTATTCCATGCAGTTTAATCTCCTTATTTCAAGGTGAGGAATTCTTCAAATCTTCGTTCTTGCAAAATAGCCGGTACGAACTTCTTCCGGAACTCTCGAACGAACACTTCCCAAGTTAACTCCTCGCTTGTTACTTCTAACTGTTGAGCAACCCTTTTCCACCATTTTCTTGCTTGTCATTGCAAAAGAAAAGTAGCAAGGCGAGCCATGTCTTGAGGGTTACGTGGCCATATTTCAAAAATTCCTTCTATTTCTAAAATCCACTCTTCAGCCACTAAGTCATCTCCTTCTCGAAATTTGGGAGAATTGAGTGTTAAAAAATCCTGGTATAACATTGCTATTGTATTCATTTGTTGACTTGATTGTAGTGATGTGGAGGTGTTGATTGATTAGAATCTTGTCGTCGTGGTGGCCTCCTGAAAATTTCACAACTACAATCGAAATATGTGCATGCCGGTTAATATGTGAGAATGACACATATTCACGTTGATAAATTGCAATTAGGAGATGCAATGCATTGCACGTAGTAAAAGTCACATGTAGTAAGAATTTCATATGCAAACCATAGCAAATTCAATGTGTATGCAAACACATAGCCAAATTGTCCTATACCGCTCGACTTAGACAGACTCAAATGACACCGAACCCCAGTTTTTCAACCGGGGCTCTGATACCACTCAAAGATATAGTACCCCATACGTGAGGCACCACATCCTCCCGCACCACGGCCTGACCCGAGTACGAAACGGAGGCTCCGCACCCGAATCCAACCGTAGCAAACGGGTGACAAAACAAAAGCAAACCTAAGCTAGGCAGAACTTAGACCCTGCCAGATAAAACCCAAACATGCAGAGTGCAAGACAGAAGCTAAATCATACACATGCATTGGCCACGGGCCTGCAGAAACTTAAACATACAATTACAAATGGACTTGGGCACCTCAGGCCTCTTTTCAAACGCATAACAAGCCGGCAAGGCAATTTAAATAACAAAGTCATAAACATTCATATACGTATCTTACATACTTACACAACTTAAACTTATACAAATGCAGAATGCAACTCTCTAGAACAGAAATAAAAGACAAACTCCAAGGACCTAAAACGACTCCGCCTAGCTCCAAACTCCGAGCAAAACCTGCAAACTAAAAAGTTGGGGAGGGAGAGGTGTCAGTCGATCCACT
>JBBMKE010433131.1:0-10261 GCA_037834125.1 Lippia alba
TAGAAAATGAGATTTGTTGTCAACCATGACCGAATTTCAATCTACAACCACAACTCGATTCAAATATTGATGCATGTGGATTAGTACATGCTTATCACACGTATTTAGCACAGCAAGGTATATAATGAATGCAAATACAAGATATGATTAGCAACTTCAAAAAATAGACAAATTATCACATAGTTTTTCCATCAATTTACATCAATTAATGCCAAGAATCAATACAATGCACACGTTGACAAGTTGTTCCTTTGTCGTACGACCTAAACTGATTCAACACGACACGAGAACTACGGTTTTGCAACCTGGAGCTCTGATACCACTTAAGGATGTAACACCCCAAACCGAGAGTGCCACATCCCTCGCACTAAAACTCAGGCCCGGTCATGAAATGGAAAGTCTATGCCCGAATCCGAATCAAAGTGAACGGGAGACCAACTCACTCACTAGGCTAGGCAGGAGCTAGAACCTCGAAACCAAATAATCCAACACTCTAAACAAAATCAGAGCTATGAAACAAATGCAGAAGCTTAACACCAATACATTAAAATCACAACGAGCCACAGGCTCCACATACAAAAGATGTACAATTCACCATGGCCTTCACATCCTTAATAAACAAAATGCGCCACAGGCGTTTGGGTACATAATATACAATATGTAAATATGAGCGTATGTAAAAACAAAGTACAAGACTCTTATGCAAGACTCCGAAGACTCGAAAACCCGCCTAACTCTCCAAACCTGTAAGAAACTGAAAACAATCTGGGTTCAGTCTATAGAAGACTGGTGGGTATAAAATAGGGCATAATATAATAATATTACATAATTTAAATACCCACACATGCAAGCTAGAATCACGTTCAAGGTTTTTAATATATTTCCCAATTGGGTGAAAATAAATAAAACAACGATCGGGATTACAACTACCAATATTATTCATTCATACATGAGGTCAATACGTGAGACTTGGAGGGTGGGGCGAATTCTCCAACCTTCTCCTCGTGTGTGCATTATCCGTTCATTCATTAACGTTCATGCAACATTCATTCGGGTTCACATCTCAAGTATCAAAGTGTTCATGCACATAAAGGGACAATAAGGGCATGTGAGTTCACAAAACACATCAAGCGAATCCATAAATTTCAAAAAAGGAGCATAACACATCATATAACATGTTAGGATCACATATCTCAAATAAAATCATAAGATATCATACAACAATCATTGCATAATGTAAAGCATCGAAAAACACGTAAAATAAACGAACAAAATAAGAGACAAACAAAGAAGTGAAAACGAAACGAAATAAAGTAAAACAAGGCATTAGGTCATTTCCCCGGGCGGGGAAAGTTGAACAGGAAATTTCCTCGGTCGGGGAAATCTCGCCTGTGACAAAAAAACACATTTTTCCTCCCGGGAAATTTAAAGTACAAAAATTCCCCGGGCCGGGAAACTACCCTACGCGAGAAAACACAACAATAACAAAGCTAAACTCCAAGATAACAACCCCCAACACTTAACCACATGCTAATGTGAGTTTTTGCAATCAAATGCAAGGTTTTTCATGCCCTAAATCATGCCTTAACAAGAGCTAGTGCAAGGGATATGCATATATGATTAAAGCTTCACAAAACCTTCAAAACCCATTCATGGCATCTATTTAATTCTCAAATACTAACATAATTGGTTCCATACAAACATAAATACATATCTTGTGATCATTTAATGCTCATGAAATTCAAGAAAGTCCAAAGGAAACAAGATTAAATCTCAAACCCTTCAAAACTTAACTATTCACTCATATATCCAATATCAATATCCATGGTGAAATCTTGCAAAGTATACCTTAAAAGAAGCACATGAATACAAAGATCACAAATATAAATTTACCTTTCAATTTGATGAAGAGATGAAAGGGGTGGAGCTCAAATACCCAAAGTTGGGAAGGGTTTTCTTCTCTTCTCCCTCTTTCTTGTGATGGCTGGAAATTTGGAAAATGAAGGGGGTGGGGTTCAGTGGGTATGGCTGAGAGAGGGTGAGGGAGTGTTAAATGCACATGGGCTAGGGTCTCATAGGGTCTAGGTACGTAGATATAGGTCCGTGAGTGTTTAATAGTCATTAGTTGTCGTTTAATGCACGTGATGCTTGTTTAGGTTGGATTTCGAAGGACCATAAGATTTTAGAAAATATGAGGCTAGTCTCATTGTGTCCGAATCGTCGATTCAAGCTCAATGGAGGTGACAAAATTCGAATCTGGATTCCCGAGCTCAAGATATGCATGTCGGACCAAAAGGTGCACTAATTGCTCGTTAGCCCCATTTTTTGTCACGTGATCAAAATATAATTCGTACACATACCAAATAAATCCAAAAATAAAATACGAACGCATGCACACTTTCATAAAACACATATCCTCTACCTATTCAAATTTCACGACTTTTTGATTACAAATAATATGCAAACAGCAAGCGATCAAATCGCTCATGCGCATAATGTTCAAATATTCATTTAATTCACATAATCACTTATTCAAGTAATTCCAAATATTCCCAAATTGACAAATAATAATGAATTAAAAATATATAAAACCCTTATGATTAAATAATTCACATAATTAAGTAAACACATACGTCATACTTAAATCGTTGAAAAACCGGGGCTTCCCTTAAATATTGAAGACAATTAGTTGACTTGATATTTTTTTTGGTATTGGGTTGACTGGATATATTATCGAGGATTTAAGTTAAATTAAATTGTAAAATTTCATGAGACTCGGCCGATAGTTTAATAGTATGTATCTGTATCTCTGAACAGATTGATTACGAGTTTGAATTTCATTAAGGGTAGTTGAGGAATCACTATTATCTCTTCAGAAAAAATATAGGGCGAATTACATATGTCTTCCCTATATTCAGACCTAATTACAATACAACTCATCATTGTTGAAAAACTACATTTTAGTTCCTATGGATCTTATGTGGTCTGAGATCCCTTAACAGAATTTGTAAAAGTACACTTATGCCCCTAATAGTTTTATGAGCGTTACATTGAATATATGACCAAAATTACAAAATCATCCCTAATGTTTACAAATATAACAAAATAATCCCTATAAATTATGAATTTAACAACAAATCAGGGATATTTTTGGAATAACATAACTTAAACCTAGGGATCACAAACGGTTCTTAAAGTTATGAACTAAAATATAATTTCTCAATAATAATGAATTGCGTTGCAATTAAACTTATATACAACGTAGTCAGATATAATTCGCCCAAAAATATACAAGATTTCAAAAAGGAATGAAAGTACAAAATTAAATGCGAAGTATACCACTTTAGCAATTTTCCACCACAAATATGAATTTACAATTATGTTAAATAAGTTTCAAAATTTTACAATATCTCACTAGATATTTATATCAGTGCCATCTCATAAACGTCAAAGGACTCATTCGAAAACCGATATATTTATGGAACCCCAAAGATATTAATCTCCACCACTCCACCCAGATTCTGGCCTTCTCTTCATCCGGATAACATATGAAATAAATTTACAATTTCACAAAGAAAATTAAAAGCACCGACGAATTTAACAATTTTGAAACTTCTTTTTTGTTAATATTTGTACATTATATGAAGAAGTACTGGTCGGAAAGATGCAACATAATTTCATAGAGGCCTCTTAAATGACTTTAAATATGTGGCAGTTGTAGGTCACCAACTGAGCCGACAGTTTGGACTTTGGAGCATAGAGGGCTAAATGACTTTAAATATGTGGCGTTTTTAGGTCCACCAACTGGGCTCGCTGGAGTCTCTTGTTATCATATAATTACACGTGCACATAGATTATTATTAGCATATAATGTATATTTAGGTTGAACACTAATCCTCCCACGTACACGTGCAGCTAATCTGCACACCTGTAACTGTATAAATAGGCCACCGACACTCTTGCACAAACTAACTTAGACCCTACCCTGCGAAGCTGCTCAAATATAGCCCTAATTACTTCTTAAATATTGTACAAAAACTCTCTCCAAGTCCGCGAGAATGTCAGCCTAAGAGCTCTCTAAATTAGGATTTCAAATATTCTTGCTCCTCAAGCGCTTCTCAAGTGGCTTTCACCAATTAATTCACTCAGGCCCAAAATCCGAAAGTGCTCACCCAATTCCAATCTAAGTCGGCAACTCCAACATAGCAACAAATTAACCCATCTATACTATAATATATAGGAATGGTGTATTTTGACTCAATTGTTTCAATTTTGACTAAATGGAATTTTTTGTTTTTTTTGAGATTTTTAATTAAAACAAAAAATTTTGATTTGTTGACACTTATTAAATTTATTTATTTATGTATAAATTTAATATATCCCTCAATTATTGGAAGTTATCCTCAATTAAGGCATCAATTTATAGTAAAATTTATTTTGAAGGTACAAAATATAACACAATTTCCAAAATAACCTACTAAAGTTTTAAATTCAAAATTTGTTTCTTAATTAGTTTACTTAAATTATTTCATTAATTTTATATAAACTAACGATATATAAATCTTACATTAATTTAATTATTTTCCTTAATTTTCTCTTCTAGGTTTGTTATCTTTATTAAATGTAAATAAATTTAACTAAATCTTGAGAGCATTCAATTTAATTATTTTTCCTTAATTTTCTCTTTTAGGGTTTCTTTGCATATTCTTTATAAACAACTCACAAAACCTACATTACATATTTTCATTTTCTCCTATCAACACAGATTTTCAATCTATTCTTATGTATTTGTCCTTAAGTGATATTGTAGCTTTCAAGCAAATATTCATATATTTCTCTTGATTTTGATCTACTTTCATTTTATTTTTTTCTCTTCTTGTGTTATATTGTGATTTTCTAACTTATAATCATTGACCATCATACTTTATAATATTAAATTTTAGTTTTTCTTAATGTAATTTCTTATATTTTATCCACATTTTTATTACTTATACAACAATATTGTTAAATTAGTTTTCCTTTAAATTTAATTTTATATAGTAGTTATAATAATATAATTTCTAATTAACTCTTTTAGAGCGTTCAACGTGTGCCAAAGTTACATTGAAAGATTTAGATATTTACAATGTTGTTTGATTTCTATAATGAAAGATGATCTTAATAAGATATCTTTTTGTGTTGTCAATCTTATTAATTACCTCTATTTTTGTTGTTTATCTTTTAGATGTTTTTTCGTTCTCGATGAGTTAATTTTTTTATTTTAAGTTTCATTGCTTTGGTATTAAATTTATTTTTTATTGATATTTTATGATGATTAGTTGTTTAAATTTTTGTTTGATGCAGATAATTAGATATAAAAAATTATTTAAAATATTTTGTCCTCTGTTTCATTATTTAGTTATTTCTATCCCTACTAACAGGGGCGGAGCCAATTAAGGCCAAGGGGAACATATATTCAAAATACTTTATTATTTTTTACCAATTCATTATTTTTCTCCATTTTTATTTCTCCACCTTTTTATTAATTATTTTTAAGAGTGACTAAATCTAATATTATCAATCTTTTATATTTAATTAATTAACTGTCTTATATTACCGGTAGGAAACTATTTTGGAGCAAATAACTCAAATGTAATTATTTTGTGAGTTATAGTCTTCGTACTCTTATTTTGTACATAATGTAGTTATTATATCTTATTTTGTAAGATTTCAATTAAAAGTTTTTTCATGCAGAAAAAATGTATGTTTATTAATTTTTTTTTAAAAAATGTATGTTAGTTTGAATACTTTGGAAGAAAAAATTGCTACATGATTTTTTAAGAAAATAATTTCTTTAGTGTTATTTTTTTAAATTTAGAATTATCATAAAATATATTATTCGTACATAAGTAAGTGGTGTACGATAGGTATTTAAAATTAGATGATAATTACGTAATCTCTTTGAAATTATTTTCCTTTTACAACGTCTCGAGTTAATGAATAAATAAAACTATAATAAGAAACACTTTAACTTAATTATTATTTATAAAAAGTATTAATCGTTTCAATTTATATAATTTAGTTATTTATTTTAAAATTATCTTAGTTTATAAAATTTATATTTAATATTATAAATTATAAAAAAAGTACTTAATATTATAAATTATATAGTACATAAATACCGTGCATTGCACGAGGCATACGCTAGTTAACAATTAATTTGAAGCTAACATTTTCGGCTTCAGTAATCTACAGTCCACGATCATCCAAAAGAGTTAGCCACATCGTCTTGCAACTCGCAGCCCATAATACTCCAATTATCTTGAAAAGTGGTCAAACTACTCAACAAACACGAAAACTCCTCAAAGCATTAAATTAGATCAACTATAAGCACTAAAATCAAGCCACGAACACACAAATATTCGAGAATGATGCATGGGATCACTCATCCTCTGTATCTAAATTGAATACTTCTTCAAAATTCTAAATTGGATACTTTTTCAAAATTTTTAAGTTTAACAAAAATAGTTGCAGAATAACTCATCAACTAATATTTTTCACAGATGGCGATTATCTTTCGATTATTATTGCCGGCAATTGTTGAAAACTCATCAATTCGTCCCTGATAATTCACGAGCTTAATTGGAAAGCAACATCACCTACTATTTCACACATTCAATACGTGGGCCGGCTGTATGTGTCATAAATTTGAAATTTGATACAATAACGCTCATTTAATGTGATTTTAAAAATTCGAGGAAAGATTGTTATGGTTTTGCTAGGAAATTTTCAATGACACGGTAAAACTACCACTCCAAAAAAATTATTGTTTAAAAAAATACCATTATTGAAATTTCCATATCTTTTAATAATAATTTGATTTCACTAGTTCTTTTCTCAGTTGATAAGCTGTCAAGCTCGAGGCCAAAAAAAACAAAGCAGTTAGGGATGGAACTGCCGGAACAAAATATTTTGTCATGGAATCAATGTCTGCATTTTGCCTTTGGGGGACAGCCGCACTCCATAAAGACAAAAACATAAACCAAAAAATGAACGACATTCCGAAAGATTACATTTGTCACTGCATGCCTCAAGTTCGCCGATTGTGCCGAAAAATATCTGAAAATTGACTTCCGAACGCCAACTGCGGAGGAAAATACATTTTTGATATACCAATTGACCCATTTTTACAATTTTGGTACAACATATTTTTCGGTGAAAAATATAACCCACATAAGTTGCAAAATGTAACCCATATTAAATTACTATTCATTGGAAACTACTATTCTCCACAGGAAACAATCAACCGTTTTCTGGTGCGAATTGGTAGTTTCCAATGAGAATCGGTGGTTTTCGATGAAAAGTTGCATTAACTTGCAACTTTTTGGAGATGTGGCTTCAAAGAAAAAAAATTCTACAAAAATTGCAAAAATGGATCAATTAGTATACCAAAAATGCATTTTTCTCACCAACAATATTAATATATATCATCGGCTATTAAATAATTTGCCCTCCCGCATAAGTTAGAACATTCTGAAAATCCCCCATGAAGGGTAATGGTAACAATTTAGGTGTACAAAAGGTCTTGTTAAGGTTATTTACTATATAGTCAAGATTACACATACATGCGCGTGCAATATAAATAAATGAGATTTAATTATATACTTAAATTGTTGTCTGAATTTTAAATACTTATTAAATTATGTATTATTTATTCAAAAAGAAATTCAATATTACTGAATGATGAATAAAATAAGGTTTAAAATATATAAATAAATCATAGAAGTAAGTAAAATAAATAAACGAATGCATGGTGAGATAGAAGGGGGATAAAAGAACTGAGAGGAAAAGCAGGTTAAAAAGTGAATAATAAAATATTGGGTAGCCTTATACTTAAAGCATACATGTAAGTAAATAGGAGATGAATACAAATATGAAACAGAAATTCTAAACCAACATTGGGAAAAAAGTCAAAACCAAAACGAAACAAGAGAAAATAGGAACAAATAAATATGAACGAGGACAAAGAAGCAACATGTAGAAGTGATAAGAACATCTAAAGAATTGAGAGGCTAAAATAATTGGCACCCAACCATCGCTTAATATTGAAAGAAACATAGTATAAAATATTTTTATCACTAATTTATAACTATAATTGAATCACTAATTATTCACCATGACGATTTAATTAATATATTAAAATTTTTCCAAGTTCAAATTATTCAGTGCCCAATGAAAATTGTCGCAAATTGACTTATATTAGAGAAAAGTAGACTGGCAATTTAAAATAAATTATCAGCAACAATTTCCCTAATCACTTTATTCATTTGTTTTAATTTTTATTAAATTATATATGATTTATTGTCATATAACTTTTTTTTTCTTTGCCAATATGAGTTGGTTCGAGTGATTAATGAATTTTTTTTATGATACTGGGCCAAGTTCAAATTCCACTAGTTAAAAAAATACTAAGTGCAATAGAATTAATTGTCATACAATATATTTTTTTATTCTTTTTTTGTTGAGCAATTGTCGTACGATTGATTGTCCAAAGTTGTCTTACACCAGTCTTAGTTCCCAAAGTTGTCTTGCAGCAGTTGTCGGCGTCATCGTTTCCAGCAAATATAAATCCTTGTATCATTCATCCTCCAACTTCACAGAGGAAAGGGTTATTTTCAGAAAGAAAAAGAGAAAGAAAAAACGGGAAAGAGATGGAAAAATCAGAGGCCAGTAGAGTTCGACAGTTGGTGCTAGTTCCATACCCTTTCCAAGGGCACATAACTCCGATGCTCCAACTAGCATATATTCTTCATGAAAAGGGCTTCTCCATCACTGTTGCACACACTAATTTCCAATCTCCAAACCCCTCAGACCATCCTCGATTCACTTTCTTACCCTTATCGGATAACTTGGAAAGTTCTGGTGTTTCTTTCGACAACGTACTGAATGTTATACCGGTTATGAATGCGAATTGCAAAGGCCCGTTCGAGGAATACATGACACGGATGAAGGGTGAAGTAGTATGCATCATCCATGATTCCGTCATGACTTTTGTTCATGCTGTGGCTAAGAGGCTGAGTGTTCCAACAATTATGTTTAAACCGAATCCAGCGTCTACTTTGCATTCTCAAAAGGTTGTGATTCAACTTGTGGAAGAAAAGTTGATTCCTTGCCCGGGTATGTCTTCTATTGAACACACACACTCATCCAAGTGCTTTAGTTCATTATTGGGACAAATAAATAGTTCAGTGATGAATATATGCATTTTTAATTTGAACAAATCTATCAGAGAATATAAATTCCGATGGAAGTAGTCCAAAATCGGTATTAATCATCTTTTTCTTAGAAAGAGGGAAATAAAGGTAAGTTTAATGATCTCTTGAATATCACTAGCTTTAAGGAGCAATCCTTGTTGGATCGAATTTCCTCCTACATTTTCCTACTCAATCTTGTGCTTCATCCATGAATACACTCAAGTATATTAATGGATGATTGAAATTAAAAGAGAGAAACAATTGTGTAATAAGAAAAAATCAAAAGATTCTTTTTTTTAAATCTCAACCGCTCACCAATACGCTTTGTGTGTGTAGATTAATGAAGTAGGAGATGAAGCAGAAAAATGTAACAGAAAATATCATGGGAACCCTCGTGGGTTTAAGCATGAGTTGCCGTGTTGGTATGGACATGTAACCGTATCATTTTGTAGATTTTTTAATTTTTGGAGTGAAAAACAGATTTTTTTTTTTCCCCAAAGAAATGGTCATGGTTGTATTCGCAATCACCATCACTATTTATCTCAAAGTCCTCAAATCGTCTCAAAATATGTCCCATAGGTAGCTCCATTAGGGTGGCGAACGATATTTTTGGGAAGAATAGACAGATAGATATTTGGGACAGAGAATTTCAAATTACATAATACTCATTATTTGATGTTATTTTATAATACAATTCCAACAATCAACTTATTGTTATTTCAGAGTCTCAGCTGCAGACTGTAATTCCACAAGCGTATCCTCTTAGGTTCAAAGATCTACCTCTTCCTGCAACCACTCAAATTCCAGAAATTGTACTAAACTTTATACGCAGCGATGCGGACATGACATCATCTTCGGCCTTCATTTTTAACACTATAGAAGACCTCGATCATTGGCCCCTACAACAACTCCAGCAACATACACCAGTACCCTTCTTCTCAATAGGCCCACTCCATAAAATGTCCAAGGAAATTTCATCAACAAGTTTAATAGAAGAGGACCATAGCTGCTTATCATGGCTTGATAAA
>JBBMKE010433140.1:0-10260 GCA_037834125.1 Lippia alba
TATATATAATTGAAGGCTTATAATATAATTAATTGTTATGTAATAGTTATTTGCAATGATTTTCTATTTATACAGAAAAATAATTTAATTTATAATTTTGAATTAATAATTTAAGTGATACAATGTAAATATTATTTTTATATTATTAATTTTTTTAAATGTACAAATATCTTATAATGTAACTTACAATTAATATATTTTTGAAAATATTATAGTGAAGATATTTTTACCGATCACAAAGTTTCAAGAAACTAAAAACTCAACTCGTACTTTTATAATATATATAGATATCTCAATAAATATGATTACTATTTAGTTCACATAATTATATATTTAAAATTTTATATTTTTAATTCATAATAAAAAATATTTACATAATTAATTGAAATAAGTGTATAAATATATTTAAAGACATAATATTATTAAGAAGTAAGTTATCGAAGTTGGTAAGGGAGTCACTATTCTTCCTTGGGGACCCGAGTTTGAATCCCCATGTGCGCAAATATTATGAGGATTAATTCTTTAAGCTCGGCTCGTGGCTCGTTCGAGGTTTTGGTCTGGCTTGTTCCAGGGTGTTTCGGGCCTCAAAAAATTAATTTTTTTTTATTTTATTCTTTTTTCCGACGGATTACCAACAGAAATCCCGTTGTAATTCCGTCGGTTAGCTTAAAAATTAAATCATTTTTGTTCCAATGGAAGCTCGGCAGTTGCAATTTCGTCGGTTAGCTTGAAAATTAAATCATTTTTGTTCCATTGGAAATCCATTGGTTTTCCGTTGGAAATTATTTTGTTGGAAAATTCATTTGCCCGTTGGAATTTTGTTGGAAATATAACCAACGGAACAAACCCGGTTCGTACCCAGTTTGGATGATGGGTTTTCCCAGGGGCGCCATCTCGTTGGTTTTCCGTCAGAAATCTATTTTTCCAACGAAAAACCTAAAAATTCCGTCGGTCTTTACCGTCGGTTTTTAGCATTTTTTTTTTGTGAGTGGTTCCAACACGCTAGAGAAAGATTCTACATGTTTCTATAAATTTAAGTAAACTTAAAGAAGTGGGAGAGAAAATATCTCTCACCCCATTTTACCCTCAACAACCCCTCATCCAAGAGTCCAACTCCTATAGAAAGTAGGTAAAAACCCAAGTGGAAGACTTGGGAAATATTATTTGTACTCAAACACCTTTAATTACCATAATGCAATAAAAGCTCTCTTTCTCTATCTACTTTGAAAACTACATCATTAATCTCTCATATTATCTTCTTTATTTATTTATTTATTTTGCTACATTATCTTTATTCTATCACGTTTTTTTGACAGATTATCTTTTTTGTTAAGCTCAGACGCCCCAAGGCACAACAACGAAGACTCAACAGAAATTAAATCAGCAACAAAAACAGGAAAATTTGAAGACCCAACGCAAGCCGAAGCTGCATTTCTAGCTAACTTGTGGGCTACACCATTAGCGCCACGACGAACCGAAGAGAACCGAAAATCCTCAAAAGACGAGGAACAAATGGTCTTGATATCAGCAATTAAGTTCCCAACATTAGACATGTCAGGATCGCTGTCCTTCAAACGCTCGACCAAATTCAAACAATCACCCTCCAACACGACTTTCTTCCACACAAAGTCACGCCCCAATTCCCCAACCAATGGGTCTACCTTATTCGGGAATCTATTAGTCACCCACCCAATACAATTCCCCTCATGATCCAGCCCGATTACTCCCACTCCAATTGCCCTTTCATGCCAACTATGTACAGCCTCCGGAGGTCTGCTGCTGACCAGAGAATCCTCCACAGCCGGTATTGGTGCCGAGTACGTTGCTGCAGTAAACACCACTTCATAAGGAGCTTTTGACGTCCCCTCCACTCTATGTGAGTTGCGATCGTTCCAAATACACCACAATGTTACCGCTAACCTCTGATACTCTTCACTCGATAGTTGGCTAAGACCATTCATCAGCCCCTTTCCAAAGTTAATAGCGAGAGCCTGAACCCAGTAATGTGGAATGTGGGTAAGAGCCCAAACTTGCCGCGCCTTTGTACATGTTACGAGTGCATGAGTCATGTCTTCCACTTTCTCTCTACACACGGGACAAATTAGATCTGGAATACAACTTTTCCGATAGAGGTTCACGCAAGTGGGCAAAATGTCGCGACCACATCTCCAAAGGAAGTGTCTAATCTTTGGCACCACATCAACCTTCCAAATCAACTTCCAAAGGCCATTACTACTCCCATTCTCCACCACACCTCCATCACCGCCTGCTAACCGAACAGCAAGCTGATAGACTGCGAACCGAATGCAATCCGGACCTGTTAAAATGCCAAACCAACTCGTCCGGGCTGCGAGAAACCCCCAACTGCATTTCCAGAATTTTCCTAGCATGGCCATCACAAAACACACTCTTAATGAGGTCCGAATTCCACGCCATCAACCCAGGTTTCATGAGCTCCGTTACCCGCTCAAGATCAACCGTAACACCGCTTCTATGCTTCGGGCAGAAATCCGGGGGGTCTGGAATCCAGCGATCTCTCCAAATCAGGATAGAAGTGCCATCCCCCACCCTCCACTGCGTACCCGCTGCAATTAAGTACCTAGCTTCAAAGAGGCTCCACCAACCGTACGAGGGGGATCACCCTTATAAATAGGTGATGCATTTTTTGACAGATTATCTAAGTTCTAATATCTTCTTTATTTCCCTCAAATAATCATATTTGCAGATATTATGATCCAAACAAATTAAATTCCCTTATAAATAGGTGATGCATATTTTGAATGCATCATTTGATTCTCTTGAAAATGGAGGATGTTTTGATAAATTTTCATTAAGTATTCAATTTATGATGTATATATAAATATGATAATATAATTTTTTTTATAAAAATTTTCATATAATAAATATCAGATACGAATTTAATACGAGGGTTTGATATAATATAATACAATAAAATTATATTTTTTGGAAGTATTTATATGTCGAGTGTATGTAACAATATAAGAAAAGTAATTCATATATGAAAATGAAAAGTTTAGGTGAAATTTTAATATTAGTGCATTGTTCACGTGCATAGTACAAAAATGGTGTAATTTTTCAGGATAGTTTAATTTTTGTGCAGAAGACGTTTTCTTAAAAAACGTCTTTAAAGAATTTTGTGTGACTAATTTAAATGGCCGATTAATTAAAAATAGTGAAGAGATTTCTGTAAAAACGCCTGTTAACATAATATGGTCATAGATCTTAGGTTGTAACTTGATATGAGCGAATTTGTTGATGTTTCACCCATGAAGTATGGAAAGTGCTAAACATTGGGAACTTCCCGAGGAAGAGTTAGAAATAGGAACAAGGAGAAGCGAGAACCACTTAAATGGAGGAATCGATTGTATTTCCTCCTTTGTTCCCCATAGCAAGTGGGGATCAAAAAGCAACCAAATTTGATGACTTATTAAGGGAATAACGAAGTAAGAGCATGATATTGAAGACGTTGCAACATATGTCGGGAAGGCCTCCATTGATTGTATAAAAGACATTTAAGAAAAGGATTTTTAACCAAAAAAAATTAAGAAAAATATTATTAATAGATTATCCAAGAGCGATTAATGTTTTTTTCCTTTTAATAACTTTTACATGTTCTTATTTTTTTTCTTGTTACGAATAAGATATTATTAAATTTATTTATTCTAATTTAGTAATTATTTAATTTTAATTAATATAAAAGGTTTAATTTTAATAATAATATTATATTTTTTATTACACACATTATCTATACTTCTATATTTTATATTAAGTGAGAGAGTAAATTAAAAACTGTTTTAGTCTCTAGAACTCTCTATTTTTTTTATATTATTATTTTTTTCAACCAATCATACAACATGTTATTTTCTATTTATTCCTTACCTTTTTTATGATCTCTCACGTCACTCCAATTTTTCTATTATATATATATATTTTTTGTCATATTTTTTTTTAATTTATACCTTAACTATTATTTTTTACTAATAAGATATTATATTATTTTATTTATTTATTATAAATTTATATTTATATTAAAAATAATTATAAAATAAATATTAAAATAAAGAATTGAATTATATATATATATATATGTATATAAATAATAATTTTTTCTTTTTATCTGCACACATGTAAGATGTGCAAAGTTAGTTTTATTTTTTTTAGGAACAGACGCCCCAAGTGCTAGATTATTCCGACTCTAACGCAAGCCGAAGCTGCATTCCTAGCAATTTTGTGGGCTACTTCATTAGCGCCACGACGAACCACCGAAAATCTAAACTCCTCGAATGATTGAATACAAATCGCTTTAATATCATCCACAATGTTGCCAACGATTGACAGATCTGGTTCCTCACTTTTTAGCCGATCAACCAGATTCATGCAATCTCCCTCCAGAACCACTCGACGCCACCCGAAATCGTGACCCAACTTCGCTGCAGAGAGAGCTGCCAACGCCTCAGCCACCAACGGATCACTCAAGTTAAATTTACGATCCATTTCCCACCCCCTACAACTCCCATCATTGTCCCTCGCCACCACGTCGATACCAATGGCATTAGCTTCCTTAAAAACGGCTCCGTCGTAATTTATTTTCATCCATTCTCGCCGAGGTTTCCTCCATCGACGCACCGGCTGCAAACCTTGTATGTCCGCCACCTCCTCCTCAACTGACATACTCGGGATTTTAAAATTTACCGCATCAGCAATAATAGCTGCCGGCGTTTTGCGTTCCTCGTCCCACTTGCAATTATTCCGGTGACACCACAGCAGCCACATAATTATAACCACCTTCCTCCTTTCGCCATCTTCTAACTCCTCCAAAGTGCGCCGTAACCCAGCCCCAAAGTTCTCAGCAATGCCACTGCTCAATTGCCAACTTATATTGCTAAGCGCTCATACCTGTTTTGCAAAGTAACACAGGAACAGTTCATGTGCCATGTCTTCTCCCTCAGCACCACAAATCGTGCATACCTCCTCCTCTATGCATTTCCTCTGACGTAAATTTTCAGCAGTAGGAAGAACTCCTCTCCCACATCGCCACAGAAAATGTTTAACCTTGGGAATAATTTTCAGATTCCACACCTTTTTCCACGGTCCGACTACAACCCCCTCCCCCGCAACTGTACCAGGACTACATTCCGACATTGTGACTGCAAGCTTATAGGCACTATGAACCGAGAACTTCCCATTTGCATTGTAATTCCAAACTATGGTGTCCGGACGCCTATAATCCCCGAGAGGAATATTAAGGATCCGAGTGGCATCCTCCTCACGGAACCAAGAACGCACCCTCTCCTTATCCCATTCGACCAGTCCCTCTTTAAAGAGTTCACTCACCTTTGTCGACCAATTCTCCGGCATTCCTCTTGCTTTGTGGGCGAAAATCTGCCGCTCCCGGCACCCACGGATCAAGCCAAGCATTAATGCTCTCACCATCTCCCTCCCGCCACCTAACACTGGCTGTCATAATATGACGCGAAGCATGAATGCTACACTACGCAAATGAAGAATTTTTCCCTAATGGTGCATTCCAAGGTTCGGAATGAGGAAAATACCTTGCTTTCTTAATTCTTGACAACAAACTGTCTTTATCTTTCGCCATTCGCCATATTTGTTTGGATAACATGGCTAGATTGAACATCTTCATCATCCGAAAACCCAGAACCCCTTCACCTTTACTCCTGCACATACTCCCCCAATTCACCCAATGCAATCATTTTTTATTCTCATCACTCCACCAAAAATGTGCAAGACCCGAATCTATCTCCTTCACCAATACATCCGGCAAAAGAAAGCAATTGAGAGTATAAGAAGGGATGGCTTTGAGGACTGATTTTATGAGTAACTCCTTACCAGCCTTCGACAGAAACTTCTCCGAGAAACCATGAGCTTTCTTTTTGATTTTATCCACCAACCTCGAAAACACATCCTTCTTCGACCTGCCCACCGACGAGAGGAGCCCGAGATAACAATCAAGCCTTTGTACCCGTCTTACACCCAGAATATTAGCCGTAGCGTCCCCTCTGCTCCTATCAATATTAGGACTAAAAATCGTAGAAGATTTGGAGCCGTTCATCTCTTGACCCGAAACTCTACCGTATATCTCCAAAACCCCTTTGATACTATGCATAGCTTCCTCTGACGCCTTCCCGCACACCATAGTATCATCCGCAAACAATAAATGGGACACACTCAGGGCTCCTCGACAGATTGATACCCCTTTTAGGATCCCACGTGTTTCCTGTTCCTGTAACAAAAGGGAGAAAACCTTTGCACAGAAAAGAAATAAATAAGGGGAGAAAGGGTTTCCTTGACGGATTTCTCTCTCTGGGACCAGCGAACCGAACTCCAAACCATCAAGAAGGAACGAAAAGGAAATTGTCAAAACACACATCATAATACGATCAACAAAAGTACGGGAAAAACCTAACCTGGTCACGACTCGATCGAGAAACTCCCATTCTACGCGATCGTACGCCTTACTCATATCGAGACTTAAATTGAAATAACCATCATTTCCTGTACTTTTACGCTTAATAAAGTGGTTAATTTCGAAGGCTACTAAGATATTATCACTAATAAGACGATTCGGACCAAAAGCAGACTGACTCTGGGAGATGATAAGATCGAGATAAGGCTTAATGCGATTGGCTAGAACTTTGGAGACAATTTTGTAGACCACGTTACAAAGGATAATTGGTCTGAATTGAGTGATCAACTAGGGAGATTTACATTTAGGCAGAAGCACAATGTGGGTAAAATTAAGACACTTGTCAAAATTCCCTCTATCAATAAAATCAAGCACACAATTAATCACATTATTACCAACAACAACCCAATATCTTTGGAAAAAGAGAGGGGGAAGGCCATCCGGGCCAGGGGATTTCAAGGGATACATAGAATTTACAGCTTTGGTTACCTCATTTCGAGAGACCAGGACGAGCAACCACTGCCCCACCTCGTCGCTGATCTTGCAATGAACCACCCCAATTACCCTCTCCATATCCTCGTTACTGTACCCCTTGACTCAAACAGTTTCCCGAAATAGTCCTCAATAACCTTTTTGATTCCCTCCTCCGACTTGTGAATAGTGACATTATCATCTTTGAGTGCCTCAATATGGTTTGTCACCGCCCTTTGTTTGGCCTTGAGATGGAAGAACTTAGTATTCTGGTCTCCTTCTCGGAGCCACTGCACTTTAGCCCTTTGTTTCCACCGAATCTCCTCTTCCTGCAAAAACTTACCCAATTTTTCTTTTAATCTCCGCTCCTCCTCCTTTAGTTTAGGCGAATATGGAGCATCCCTGATCTATTTCAATTTTTTCTTCCATTTCTCCATCTCCTCCCCAGTAGCTCGATTGTCTCTTTTTCCAATTCAAAAACCCCAATTTACATCTTTATATACCATCCAAGACTCGCTTAGTGGGGAACTCAGCCGAAGAATGTTCCCATGCCTCTTCTATTATATCTTTACATTCATTGCTCCTGATCCAAATAGCTTCAAACTGGAACGGTCTCCGACCCTTTCTAACCGAGTTCATTTTCGGCTTTAAAGTGGTGAGGATTGGTTTATAGTCCGAGCAAGAGGCCGAAAGATGATTCACCCGCACCTCCGGGTACCGTTCCCTCCAATCTACATTAGCCACCTATCTATCAAGACGTGCCCGCATAATCATCTCCCCATTCCTCTTCCTAAACCACGTAAAATGAGGACCAATGAAGCCTAAATCTGATAGTCCCGCATCCTCAAGAGATTTCCTAAATTCATTTATATTGGCAGAAGAATGATCCAAACAGCCATTTTCTCATCATTGCTCAGAATGCCATTAAAGTCTCCACTCATCAGCCAAGGAAGATTAGAATGGTGGCCAAGATTACGAATCAAATTCCATGATAAACTCCTATTATGTCGTTCTAGGTGCCCGTAAAACCCCGTAAACCGCCAATCTCCCTCTGAATCTTCCCCCGACACCACCACCTCTATATGATTTCGAGAAAAGCCTTGTAGCGTAACTCCAATATCCCTGTACCAAAGCAACGCAAATCCGCCCCCTTACCCTCCACGTCGACACTTACTCCATTCAAATCCAAACTACACTTCAACAAATCAATCCTCCTGTGCTTGCATTTAGTCTCAGCAAGGAAGATAATCGAAGGGTTATTAGACCTTAAAAGCCTCGAAGATTATGAACTTGCCAGGGACCCCCCGAGCCCTGGCAGCTCCAGCTTAAACAACTCATTGGGATCGGCGGGGCTGCCTAGCAGCCTCCACCGTTGTATTCGTGATGCCCGAAAGAACATTGTTGGCAGTAGCAGAAGAAGACTTCAAGGTAAGGTTTGGGATAATTTTGGGGTTTGGTGCCGTTAATGTCTTGGTTTTATGGAACTTTCTGGTTTGCTGGCTTTGTGATGGAATAAGATCGAAAATGTTCAAGGTTAGGGAAATGTTCACGAGCTGATCATTAAGCTTGTCTGAGAGAATGTTGTGGGGGCTGCTGGACGTATGTATGTTGGCTGGAAGAGTGGGAAAAATGGTTGGCTGATCAGAAGTGAGTAATTGGGACGAGGCTGAAAGTTTAGCTCTCTGGCGAGATGGTTCAGGACTGAGCGGAGGTGATCTGTGAAGTGGATTACCGAGAATAGAAGATGAAGATTGGGGCAGAAGAGGTTGGGAGATGTCAGGTTGACTGATATTCGGATGGGCAGCTACAGTTGCTATGTTGATTGGATTATGGGAAGGATTATGTTTGTGAGGTGTACGGACAATGTGGAGCAAATGTAACACCCCGTATTTCAGAGCCGAGAGATAGTTTTGTGATTTAAACTTAAGTATGCATTTATTTGAAATTATGTGATCTAAGTGCATTTATTTGCATTTCATTTAATTTAGATTGTCGGAGATTTGAACCCGGAACCACCTAAAGCCGAAATAAATTAAACCGAAAAAACCAAGACCTGAACTGAACCTGCAAGAACCGAACCGGTTCAAGCTTCTTAAACTATGAACCCCTTTCTTCTTCTTTCATTTTCCATACTTAGCCAAAAATAGAAGAAGAAGAAGAGCAAGAACAAGCCAAGTTTTGATCAACCTTCAAGAAGCCATAACTCCCTCGTTTCTCCATCTTTTCTCGAGCCCAAGTAAGTTTTGGAAACCCCACGA
This sequence comes from Lippia alba, assembly GCA_037834125.1. Taxonomy (NCBI): domain Eukaryota; kingdom Viridiplantae; phylum Streptophyta; class Magnoliopsida; order Lamiales; family Verbenaceae; genus Lippia; species Lippia alba. The sequence continues at coordinate 9,178 of JBBMKE010433140.1, forward strand.
GACCCTCTATCTATCCCTCCGAACATTTCTTCATGGATTTATAGCATATTTGAATTTGAGCATATAGATGAATAGTTAGGTCACTAAGCATAATTCTTGGTTTTGAGCTCTTGCATGCCTTAGGTTAGTTTTGGACTTCATTTATGAACTTAATATGTTGTATATATTGCATTTATAACTTGGTTTTGCTTGGTGAATGAATGTATGGCTTGTAGCCAATATTTGATCAATGTGTAATTGATTGGGGATTGAATCTCATGGCTTCAATTCTTGTTTTTCTTGTTGTATATGCATGTATTAATGTTTCATGCATTATTATTAATGTTTGTGGTGCTTTTGATCGGACCAATTTAAGTGTTTTGGTGAATTTGGGTTGAACCCCTATTTTTCCCATAACTTTGTGCCCAGATTTTCATATCCAAATGGGCGTTTGGTGTCTTAGTGCAATTTGCAAACGACCGTTTGGACTAGGCGGGATTTTGAAATTGTCTAACGAAAACGGGCGTTTGGGTTTTGTATAAGAAAGTGAAACGCCCGTTTGGAAAGGGCAATTTTGTTACAGACGGTTCTTGAACGGGCATTTGGGAACCTAGTTCATTTTGCAAACGCCCGTTTGGAGAGGTAAAATCGTTACAGAAGCAACTTGAATGGGCGTTTGGATTTTCTTTGGAAATACGAAATGCCCATTTGGGAAGCAAAGTCTGGGTACAGACGCATGTTAAACGGGCGTTTGGGATTTGAACTAAGACACCAAACGCCCGTGTGAGATGTCACTGTCCGTTTTTGGATTTTTCGACTTTTCCAGTTCAATTCCTTTGACCCCTAAATGCTTTGATATGTCCTTTTTATACGTTTTTATGCATTTCTTTCACTTGTTTTGATACGTGCGACTTTTGCATCCATAAGATGTGTTTGTGAGTGCCAATTTGAGACTTTTTGAAAAATGATTGATTATGTATGACAAGCATATGCATCTCATGCATGTCTTTTATGCCGTGCATCATATTCAGTCCATATAGAGTCTAAGTCTCGGGTTTCTTTGTGTTTCTTTTCAGGGGAGGACCCTGTTGACGAGCCTGAGAC
>JBBMKE010433145.1:0-10260 GCA_037834125.1 Lippia alba
TTAGGTGATGGGTTGGGTTCCGGGCAAATTTTGGATGGTTGGTCGAGGGCGGAAAAATTCAATGAGCATGTATTTTCATTCATAACACATGAACACACAACATATTCAGAATTCACAAAATTTCGAATTCAAAACACAAAAGAATCGGCACGCAATCAAGTCATTCATGCGCACGTAGTACATTCGTTCAATTAGTTCAATCAAAATATATAATATTACGTAACATTAGCAAATAATTCAAAGATTAACAATATAAATCACGTAATTATACAAGTAATTGAATTTAAAACGCGCCATTAATACCACACACGTCATACCTGTACTACCGAACGATCGGGGCATCACAGTATGTCAAGTTAAACAGGTTTAATGCGTAATTGAAGTAGGAATATGTCCTGTTAAACAGGCTAAATGCGTAATTGTAGTGGGAGTTTGTCCAGTTAAACAGGCTTAATGCGTAATTGTAGTGGGAGTTTGTCCAGCTAAACCAAATTAATGCGTAATTGAAGTGGGAGTATGTCAAGTTAAACAGGCTAAATGCGTAATTGAAGTGGGAGTATGTCAAGTTAAATAGGCTTAATGCATAATTGAAGTAGGAGTATGTCCAGTTAAACAGGCTAAATGCGTAATTGTAATGGGAGTTTGTTCAATTAAACCAAATTAATGCGTAATTGTAGTGGGAGTTTCTCCAGTTAAACAGACTTAATGCGTAATTGTAGTGGGAGTTTGTACAGCTAAACCAAATTAATGCATAATTGAAGTGGGAGTATGTCAAGTTAAACAGGCTTAATGCATAATTGAAGTGGGAGTATGTCAAGTTAAACAGGCTTAATGCGTCATTGAAGTGGGACTTTGTCAAGTTAAACAGTTTTAATGCGTAATTGAAGTGGGTGTATGTCAAGTTAAACACACTTAATGCGTAGTTGAAGTGGGAGTTTGTCCAGTTAAACATTAGCTTTCAACACGAGTGACGAAAGAACATGAATCAGGCATGAACTGGAGGTTACATGGAGGAAGGGAAATCCATTGCCCCGTGAAGGGATTATATATGCTATAAATCAAGCAACGGTGGTTCATATCAATCTTGGGAACACACAACATTAACCCATTGCTTACTCCACAATCTTGTACTTTTCAACAGGTGGGTCGGCATTAATTGGGCAACGAAGCACCAACAAGTTTGGGGATTTGAGATCCTGAGAATATACATCCTCTAAAAACTCATAATCAGAATGCTCCGAATATTTATAACCATCGACATACATAGTAGATTCAAGAAAAGTCCAAATTTTGGACTGAGGCAACTCGGAGACTCGCAAAACATACATGCGGACGAAAGAAGGATCTGAAATGACAGAAAACCATTGCTTGGAGACAAGTTTAGCCCTGAAGACTTGCTTCACCGGCAACCTAACAAGCACCTCCACTAAAAGCCACTCAGGCATATCAACACAAAGCTTAACTCCAGACACAGGTGTGGTTTTCACACATTTCCCACCTCCATCAAATTCCATTTCACCTATAGAATCACATAACTATCAGGGATTTTATGCATTCAAAAAAAACCACACAGAATCCTTTCACAAAGCTTCTTGGTAAAATCAACAAACAGTTGGTGGGCACTATCCGCATACACGATTTCAACAAAATAAAGAAAAAATAACTGATAATCGCACCTAGATCGTAGATAGGGCCCTTGTTACATCCAATCTTCTGATCAATTCCGTCGAACCCTTTTCTCCCAAAGGTTTCTCTTCTTCTCATCATCCATCAACAAAGTCTTAACTCTGGATATGGGAAACAGATCATAATAGCTTATTTTCATTAAAGAATATTAAATATATTTATCCAGTTCTTTTTAAAAGAGTGATGTAAGCAACACAAAAGATTGTTGATCAAATATACATTCTTTGACGATGGCAAATTCAGTATCTTTTTAATTGTTTAATTTTGTATTCTTGTACTAATCTTTTTTTAATTAAATTATTGTACTAATCGTGTTAGATGTGTCAATTCTTGTTTACTTTATAAGTCTGATATTGCTAGTTGGTCAAAATTTACCATTACTAATAAAACGAGTTATTTACACTATACCCTTGTGTTAGGTGAAATGAGTATAAAAAACCCTGTGTTATGAAAATTAACATAGGGAACCCTGTGTTTTCAAAATATTTACATGTAGAACTCTGAAAATTTATAGTATTGATAAAACACTAATTTCTCTATTAATTGGATACGAAATAACTAATTTAACATTTTATATTACGATATAAATCATCTCACATCTCTCTTAATAAGATATATACCGTAATATAAAAGATTAAATTAGTTATTTCTTGTCCAATAAATAGAGAAAATTAGTGTTTTATCAATACCATAAATTTTCAGGGTTCTACATTTAAATATTTTGAAAATACAGGGTTCCCTCTGTTAATTTTCATAACATATGTTTTTTTTGCCCATTTCACCTAAGGTAGGAGATATGGTGTAAATAACTCTAAAATTAATCTCAAGCTTTTTATTGAAATATATGCCAATAATATTTATTTTGTCATCATTCAAAACACATATGCCCCAATTTGTTCTATTGAGTTTCCAAGACTAACATAACTTTTTTGTGTTTTCATCCTTTCTAAAGTTTAATTTTTTTTATTTTGTTAATTTTTCCCCCTAAATAAAGATTTCCAACAGCTATGGGGCTAATTACATGGCTGAGGAACTATAAATAAAGTTGATACATGATCATGTTAAAAATTAATTCATACTCTTACTTTCGAGCACACGATTGATCCTCAAGCAATTGATATTTCGGAGAGAAACAAATAATTTAATAATAAGCATCTATACCAAATAAATTATCTGTCCGAATCTCATTAAAAATAATTAAGAAACCAATATAAGTCTTCTTCTTCTTCTAATAATAATAATAACAATAATAATAATAACAACAACAACTTCTTCTTGTACTTGGTGTTTACCCTATTTTATTCACCGTTTTGCCGTTAATTTTTCCGTTGTTTTTACCTACTTTTCTATATTTACGAGTTCAATCTAAGGAAAACTAACAATATCTTCCGCAGTTTTTGCCACTTGTTTTTGCTAGGTTTCCTAGGGACCTAAACTTACCTAATGCGAAAGGTAATAAAAATTCAAAGTCTTGTAATAAGCTGCAGAAGAAATCCTCGTACCTGGAAGGTAGACAATGCAATGTGTGAAAACGTGGGAACGCTGCAAATGTTGGGTACATGCTGTGCTTTGTATGATGAAGAATATAAATGTTATGGACCAATTTGTAATTGGATCCCTTTCCAGCTACGCCCTGACTTTAGTGGACTTACATGACCCAACAGCCAGCTAAAAAACGAGACAACTTCACAAATATTATAAAGTTGTGTCGAATTTCTGACCGAACAAATTTTTTAATGTTATGTTCGTTTTATTTATTTTGGATAATAGATATTATGATCGAATATGATCCATCAAACTTTTTTATCAGACAAATTTGTTAAAATTTAAATCGTATTCGAATTTAAATGGAATGGACTGCAGGATTTGGTGTTATACTTTTATGGATTATTTCTGATAATTGACACTAGTTGACTGGTAATAGTTATGATGTTTATATATTGTATAATGATCAATTTTCAATAAAAAATAAGAAATAGATGGTAGAATTTAAAGGAGATGTTTATATTAGTTACAAATATTATAGATTAAGTTAGAAGAGGAAAACAAAGTTTTATACCCTTTTATTTATGGCATTGCAATTTATTAAGAGGCATTGCCATAAGAAAGAAAAGAAAGATCTTATATTGTTTGAAGATACCACTCCTCAAGCTGACCCAAGGAAAAGCCCGAACACTTATAATAGAAAATTGGCAAGGAAAAGCCCACTCCGTTAATTTACTAAATAAAAAATTGATGGCTGATTATGTTGCAGGGATTCAACACAACACGGCGATACGAATTTTTTAAAAATTTTAAGAAACGACACAGTTCTGACATGACTATATTCTATATAAATAAATATATTTTATATTAAAATAAGAATATTTTATAAACATAATTTATGTAAAATAAAATATTTATAAAAGTATATAATATTAAAAATTCAAATAAGTTTTGTTATTTTAATTTTCTCTCCAAAAAATTTTATATAAATTAGAAAGCCCATAAAATTTTTTGTATAAGTATAAATGTCTTGTCGACGGACACTTCAATCTGTCGTACCCGATATCTTGTCCTAATTTTATTATTTTTTTAGTTGGGCCAAAAATTTGTTGTGTCGGTACTATAAAGATGACTAACATTTGCCAGAATTCAAAAATATATCCGAAATCGCAAATTGAACATATCTGGAGGATGAAATGGACATTAATTTTCTCTTTTGGGTGAACCACTTCTAGGTTAGGTGAAACTAAACACGGACAACAGTTCGGCCATAGCAAATCAGCAGTAGCCGGAGGCCTTGTTAGTGGTGAGGCGGGCAACTAGATATGTAGTTTTCTCCATGAAACTGGGGGAGATTACCATTGCTTTGGCGGACCTGTTAGGCCGCCGGGAGGGGTTGAGATTTGCTTGGGAGAGAAGCTTTCAATGAGTGATAGATGGTTGAATGTGACTCGGAAATGATAATAAGACTGATTAAGTAGGGAGATGTGGAGAATCATCCGTACAGAGCAGTGGTACAGGATTGCATGAATTACTTGAAGTTGCCTTGGGAGGTGAAGTTATCCCATAAATACATAGAGTGCAACGTGCATGCAGACTTCCTGGCTAAAATGAGACACAATATCAACAAGACTATGGTGCTATGGGATGTCGCTTCTGTAGACTTTCCTGGTGAGTTGCCTACCCGAGCAAACTCGCTTAAGGGAAAAAGAGCAAGCAACTTGTTATCTTGCTAGTTCGTTTGCGTGATAAAAAAATAATAATAATTTTCCTTTTATCAATTGATAATAGATTTGAACTGCATTTAACATATATATATATATATATATATATATATATATGTTAAATTGCCTTGAAAAATACCACTAGGCATTAGTTTAATTGATTAAAAGATTCTCTCTACAATGCAATAACTCGAGCTCGAATCTCTTTAACCACTTGGAGATAAGTGTATTTTAAGAAAAAAAAAAGAAAGAAAGAAAGAAAGAAGAAAATCCAGCTCAGGCACATTATAAGATCGACTTATGCGGAGGCCAACTAGCATGCTATAGTTAATGTAAGACAGGGGTTTTTGGATTTTTTTTATTTCAATTATATATTTTATTCAATCACAAATGTTGAGAGTACTAATAGGGGGTCGCAATTAGAGAAGGAATCTTCTTACTTTTTTTTTATATCATTATCATTTATCTCTTTTAATCTCACTAATTTATGAAAACGCATATTATATGAATAAAAATGAAATAAGAAACGAAAACAATTGAAATAGGAAATTCAAACTTAAATATTGCCCAATTTTTGAATGTTCCAAAAAAAATAATAATAAAAGAAAAATAGTAGGAGTAAAACTCATCCAAGAAAAAATAGAAAAAAAAATGGAATAAAATATTTCGTTCGTAGTCCATAGTCCATACAATACAACTTTTAAAAGGAAATATTTCAAACCATCATTCAAATGTGCCAACAAGCTAGAAGCCTAGAATAAATAATTAATCTCATTTGACCGCCTAGAAGCAACCCTTGATCGCAGAAGAACAATTATAAATTTATAATATAATATAAGATATTAGGCATACAAAGTCAGCTTATTCTAATTCAATTCGTCAGAAAGAAAAGTCAAAAACAGAAACTTAATTACAATTTACAATGAATTAAGTTACGAAAAAAACCTAGTTTATGCATGCATAACAATTTACAAGTCATGAATCTGCGAGGACAGAACGAGACGTTTGGAACACAGAGTGCAGAAAAACTTCCTCTTGATCCTGAAACAAACTGGAATGGAGCAAAACCTGCCTTTTCCTTCGATATCTACTGCTGCTACTTTACCCCCACACACAGGACACTTTCCTGGAGCTTTCTCTCTTCTTACTTCTCTTTCCTCCTCTTCGCAGACATACACAATCCTCATTCTGCACTTTTGCTGGTTTCGTGTTTCATCTATTTCTGAAGGCGTGTATGTATATATATATGTGTGTGTGTGTATTGTGGACTTGTGGGGTGACATTGTGACAACATTGCATACATGTATTATATATACGTAGATGATTATGTTTCATGTGTGCCTTGGTTTTTTGGGGAAATTCTAGTTTGGGTCTGATTCGGTTAAACTGATGTAATGAGGGGTGAGTGTCTTATAAATTATAATTGCGTATGGATGGTAGAAAATTTAGAGAGACTGATAAAATAAATGATAAGTGTAATATAATACTTGTCATTTCAATTAGTTAGATTTGATCGAATCGGCTTTGAGCTAGCATTTTCCTTTGTTTCGATCTGATTTTATAAACAGCCGTTGATTTTTCTCATGAGTTGCTATTATAGAGAAAAAGGAAATGAAGTATTTCACTTAATAATGTACCAATTAAAGAAATTGTTTTTATGTGACTTTTCTTTTGGTGGGCCGTATAAATCTGATTAATGTTATTTCCTTTACTTGGGAAAAAAGGTATTACTAATACCTGGGACTGGGTTATAAATTATCTCACTTAACGGGTTAAATTAATGTACATTGTCGAGAAAAAAAGCACAAACGAGAAATATGGTATGATATCCGAAGTCGATGTATCTTTGAATTTTGAAAAAGTAAGATTTTTCATTCAAACTAAACACACATTTCAGGCTCAAACCGAAGACAACTCTGAGAATTATTAATTCTCGCCGGGCTGAGAATTTGGATGATATTTACGAAATTCGCATACTTTATAATGTTATTCTTTTTTGGTAATTTCTTTTAAAATTTAGATGTCCATGCCTTTAATTGATTAAATGAACTTACACTCGCGGGCAAAAGTTAATGCAAGAATATAACTATAGTGGGATTAAATGTAATCTTTTTACATTTACTGATTTACAAGTTTGAATTCGAGACCTTAAGTGAATTTAAACCCTCATCCACTTGAATGCAAATGTCCGTTGTTGGGTTTCATAAACTAAAAAATGGGAAATGGAACCGACGAACCCATTGCATGCTTTGGAAGAAAAAACACAAAATCAAACTAATATGAAGAAAATATGAAAACAAAACCGTGATTATAATTACGCAGTCAAGTCTATGTAACGCCCACTGATTTTGAAGAAGAAATGAATCAATTGAGAATCCACCTACCAAAGCATTTTACGGTAGGTAACACGGCAATGCCGAATGGATTTATATACAAACCCCACACAGAAAGGCAATTATATCAACTGATGCAGGTAAGGTACCGTTTTGTCACATTATATTCAATGGTTACATTCTTACGATCACATATTTATGCAATATCATACACTTCAGTACTTCACTTTTCCAAAGTCCAATGTTTTCAGGACCTTTCTTTGTCTGCATCGTTACTTCTTAAATAATTTGGAAAATTACGTATTGGACCCTATGGTTATTAGGTGTATTTGCTGAAACTTTTAATGTAAATTTAATTTTATTTTATGAACAAATTAATAGGAAAATGAAAATATGTAACTCCTACGAATCCACTATATGAATTTTGAATTATTAAACATAGATTATCATTCTGCATAAATCAACACACCGAAAAATTAGAGTGTCTAATTTTAAATACATTTTTAAGTTTTTATCATAGTTTGTAGTATGATTATAAGAATAATCATTCTAGACGAGTAAATAAAGTCAATTTTTTTACACACGCACACTCAAGCGGGGATTCGAATCAAACTAATGAGTCAATTAATCAATACCAAAAGATACAAATTCATATTAACCCTTGTTGTGTATTATATGTAATGCAATTGCTGCAATCGATTGTATGTTCCGATTACGTATTTCATAATTTTCATTATTTATATTCACTTGCTCATGCACGTTAAGTGCATTGGTAGATGATTCAAATTAGATGAAAGAATATTTTAATTTTTTTAGCACATTTCTTTTTTTATCTTCTAATTTCAACCATATATTAATTCACTTGGTATGTGTATATAAGTAAATGAATAGCGGGAAGAAGCTAAAAAATCTCAGTGTCAAAGTATCGTAATTATGGTGAATATTAAGACAGAATTGTAATATAACATTGTATGTTCGTACACGTGTGATGTATTTTCAGGCGTGTGATACATCACACACCAAAAACATCCACATCAAGCGGGCCTGGCCTTTTAATACAGGCCCACCATTTATACAAGTAAAACACAAGTTGGTATAGAATATGGACTTTTAATATGGGCTTTTAATTTAGTTGTTCTTCATCCAGGCATGGAAAGAATGCTTACATGCAAATTGGTACGTAAATCAATTGAGAGAAAACTTAACCAAGCAGTTAAAATTACAATCACCATATTTCGAAATATACTGGACAAAATACTACTAAAATTGCGTAATAAGTTCATTTATAACTCCCCATAACAGAGTTACCGATATTTTATCATGAGTCTCGGCAGTGGCCGAGCCACATGGTGGTGAGGGGGGACAATTGACCCCCTCAGATTTATTTTTTTTAAAAATTATATAGATATCTATATATATGTATAGGTAATTTAATTGAATTTTACATTATTGACCCCTTTCAGCAAAGTTAAAAGTAATAGTAATGATGGTCAATATAATAAATTATTGATAATTGAGACACACCTATACAAATTTATGATTTTTTTTTAGTATTATGCTTTGGTCGACCCCCTTATATAAAATTTCTGGCTCCGCCACTGAGTCTCGGAATCAAACAACAAATATAGTATATATTACGATAAACTCATAAAAGTAAAATAAAAATAGATCTCTAATGTCGAATTTTGTCTCGATTTTTTCAGTTTTCAATTGAATTGATGAATATTTTGTATGGAAATAAAAATTCTACCAAATTTGCAAAAAATGATGAAAAGCAACAGAAGACCATAAGTAAAGAGTGTCTCAATTTGAATAAATAACGTGTTTCTTAACCCAAACAAATAATCAATTAATTATAGATGCCTGATGAAATAAGTATTCTAAGAGTTGTTAATATTACTAATCTTTGCACTTTTTCCCTACAACACTGCCTAGTTTGCGGCTATGTTTTAAAACCCGGACCAGACGTCGAATCTGAGCCCTTACTAGTTACTGGTTTTACTGGTTCGATCGATTGAACCGGTGTGACGTCATAATTAAATAATATTTATATTTAATTATATAAATATATATTAATATAAATATTAGTTATTATAATTAGATAAATATTAACTAAAAATAATAAAATAAGTTAAATAATATTAAACTACTCATTAATTTTCATATAATATCTCTAATAATAAACTTTCAAATCATAAATCTACAAACATATAGATAGATTTGGCTAAATAGGAAAATAATCGATATCAACCAAATTAATAATATAGATAAAAGATTGATTTAACAAATAACATATTTTTATTGTGAAAAAGAATAAAAAACACATCATACATACATTTATGTTTTTATAAATATATATTATAGTAAATAAATATTTCATATTATCTTAATCATGTTTAAATTGAATTCTTATAATATTTGTAATCATAATTAAAAATATTTTAGAACTTGGATTTGGGGACTTTCTTGCTCAGGCGTATATTTAAATTTTTTTTCCAACATGGAACAACTAACCAATTAGCCCTAATGGTTTCAAACTTCTCCTCCAAGGTGTAGGTGGTGGTTCGACACCCCCCAACTCTCAATTTAAAAATGATTTTTATAATTTAAAAAAAAATGGGACAAACGGCCCGTGAAATGGTCCGGGCCGGTTTTCTGACCGGTTTTGGACTGATTAGCCCCGGTCAGGACTGGTCCAATTAAGGACTGGTTTTTGAGGGGTATTCAGACCGAATGGACGGCCGGTCACCGGTTGAACTGGTCCGACCGATCGGTCCGGGTTTTAAAACATAGCCTCCAGCATATAACATATGCCGCTACAATCTCAAATTTATGTTCTCTAAGAGCTGACTCTTTTGTAGTTCTGATTGACACAATTTTAGAAGCAAAAGCGTTTTTTCCCGTAAATTTGTATATATCACTACTTTTTTAAAAGTGAAGTTATTTTTTTAGTCTTCTTGGTATGAAATTTTTATCTCTTATATATTGAAGTTTAGTTTTTAAAGTTTAATTTTATTTTTATTGAGACTATT
>JBBMKE010433156.1:0-10259 GCA_037834125.1 Lippia alba
TCCGGAGCAGAACATCCAGAGGAGATATCAGATATTTCGTGCTCCTCCAAGGGGACTACATTTCGAGCAAATCCAGTAAAGCATTTAGCATCAGCAGCAGGGTGTGCCATAGATGCGTTAAATGAGCCAGGTTGATGTGTTATCCTCGTTGAACTGCAACTCTCCATTACTTTTCTTGGCACGTCTCTCCACTGAAAAGAATGAGGCTTGACCCTCTTAATGTCAGGGCCAGTATGATTATCACAAGACTTTGAGTGATATGAGCTTCTGTCCCCTTCTTTTGCCAAATTACAACAAATACAACCCTTTAAGTCATATTTCTCAGTCAAACAATTTTCTTGGATGGCAGAACTGGAATTTTCAGGTGTGTAAGCACATGCTAACCCTTGCGAGCATTGTTCTTTCTTGCCGTGAGTAAAGTTGCATTCAATTTCCCCAGGCCTGCATTTTATTTATTGAGAAAGTAAAATAAAACTGAAAACTGAAAAAAAAATATAATAATAATAATTAGGGAAATCAGTAAGGTATGCAGTAATATGGCCACATGTGGTTTCAAAAGTAGTTGCAAAAGTGCATCCTCTGCTTTCCTTCAAATAGGTGGGTTACTGATTCTAAGAATGACAAATGAATATCATGAACCATGTGTGATTTATTACATATGCCAATTACATTGCAGTAGAAAAACAATACTGCAGAAGGAAAAATCATATACTCATTTGAGCGAAAGATATTTTCCTTTATTATGGTGTTCTCTAGTAACTTTTCTTGGCCAAAAGATTGCACAAATGGATTTACATGGAGCTACGACACCATAGCAGGTGCGATATGGATATTAATCAACTAGAAAGAGGAAAGGTTGGTCAATGAAATATACCTAAGAAAAAGCCGCTCCACCGGAGGAAGATCACAATCCACAGTGTCCAAAGACCTTCCTGGTGAGAATGATGAGAAATTATAGAGCTATTGAAATGCAAATTTTTATGAATTTGTAATTTCCTACTGAAGCTTCATACTAACAGTCGGGCACTGAAATACAAGATACATGCAAATTAACAGGCTAAGTGTTATCATGTCTTAAAACATGGTTACCTGTCATAATTCCAAGTCTTTCACTGTTATGGCCATTCCAACAAATGGTATTAGGCACAGATTTCCGATCCTCTTCAGGATCTTTGGCTATGCTTAATGAATCAAGTAAATTAGTGTGATTTTTCAGTGGCGATGGGGTGGCAGCTGATAGTGACTGTACATGAGGATTTCTGATTATCTCACTCTCTTGGACATTTCTGACAGATGCAGAGCCATTATCTCTGTTACATGTTATCGACATGTTCTGCACAGAACACATTTTCATACTCTCACTCTCCAAACATGGGATTATTTCACTACATTTTTCCTTCAACTGCATCAGGGTTGCATTTTGAACAGAAGCAGAATTTCTAAAGGTAAACCCCATCGGTGTTGTACCCTTAGAATTTATGAAGTTTAGGTTAGGTCTCCCACAATCATGATTTAAGTCCATCATATCAGAGGCAGAAGATTTTTTCCAGCAATTGTTAAAGATGTCCCAACCATGTGGTTCATCTGCAACCATGGCAGACTGGTACAAATTTGTACTTTTCTCATGAAAAGCAGGTGAGTGACTGAAGTAACTCTCACCTGAAATTACACCACAAGCGATCGAATCTTCCTTAAAGGTATTGTAGAACTCAGTATTTGATTTAGATGCACCAAGAAAACCATTCACAGGCACAGCACATTCCACTTCTTTACCCGTGCTGACATGATATTGGTCATTTGACACATTATTATCAACTTCTGCAGTACTACAAGCCATTTTACTCCATCGGAAACCAACTTTCTCATTTTTGGAAGGATAACATCCATACTGCAGTTTCTCACTGTCATCACCATTGTAGCTACCACTACCACCAGCATCTCTACATTGCCATTTTAGTTGTGGAGTTTTGGAGCATGAAAGAAACATAAGATTTAGGTCGGTCATTTCCAAGTTATCACTGGATGAATCTCTCAGATTATCGGTTATTGCACTATAGGCTCCTCCCACATGACTTCTACGCTCTAAATGAGTAGGTCCTCTTCTTTCATTCGACTTACAAGCGATATCAGTGTGCTGAAGAGTCCACCACTTATTCCATTGGGATTCATTACCTGCTGTATCACACAAGTTACATGGATTAGGAAATCCAAAAGAATATGGGAAGAGAGAGAAGTGTACAACAAAATAGATGCCTAAAAAAGTGCAATCATCACACCTTCAGTTAGAAGCTCTGGAGAAAAAAGTTTTCGGGACTCAGCATGCATGCCACTCTGATTTGACCCAAAGGCTGGTAGAACTTTAGTCTCAAATGTCCGACTTTTTTCTGGTGGCAGCCCAAGTCGTAAGTCAATATTGGAAGAAACTCCAGGTTCCTCAAAAATGGAATTAGTATTTCTACCGACACTGAAGCCATTAGGTAGGGCTGGGAAAGGATTGACATTTCCAAAAATTCTATCGAGTTTGACAGTAGTAGACCGAGAAGCTTTCTCAGTGTTTATGCCAAATGAGTCTGGCATTCCAAATATCTGCTGTTCAGCTGCATGCTGAAGGTTTCCATGGGAGTTGTTAATGAAGTTCTTGTAAAGAAAATTTCCGCCCTTGTTAGAATTCTTGTCCTTTTCATGATATCCAATGGCAACATTTCTGCAACTCCGATTATCCTTTGATTTTATCATGTTGCTTTGCTGCTGCTCATGGCTCACTGAAGTCCTAAATGGACCGACCTGATTCATCAGGCCACCATTGTTTGACATATTGGATACAGGACGATTTATCAAACCAAAAGCTGCTGAATCTCCTTCGGGCCAGTCCCATTCCCTGCGACCTTCCAATGCCCTAATCTAAAGTACACGAAAATAAATCATCCTTAGTCCTGATACCTTAAGTGGTTCTCAATTCATTGAAATTTCAACACCAAACATAAGCTCAAGTTATATAAAATAATCGCTGGAAACAGGATGGTATTTTTTTAAGGAACTATATCACTTCACATCCGATGAGCCTAATGCCTCACAAAGTTTGATATACTAGCTTTAGTGGGGAAAAAAAAAAACAAACAATATGAGATGAGTACCATACATACAACTTTAGGGACATTAGCATCTACACTATATATCAGTCTCAAAGGAATTTGTTGATATTGTCTCGTATGGTTTGGGACTAATTTGTTCCCATAGACAATTGAAGAAACTCATGACTGGAAGTGGCAGAAAGCTTAAGCAATTCAAAGTAACACAGACAAGATATTACAGCTTCATACTAGTAATCACAGAGGCTCAAGTTCTTTTACACTGAATCTCGCTTTATAAAGATGACCCCCCAGGCTGAGAAGTTAGCTGGAGGAGGTTCTATATCTAAGTGATCCACGCTGAGAAGTAGGAGGAGCAAACATTTTTTATAATTTCAGGACTCAAAATAAGGCACTAAAGGGATCACATAATCTTCCTTTGTATTTCTCTATATTCTATAATTGGACATCGTTTTGAGTGAAATGAAGCCCACAGGCTAATGCACTAGAGAAAAGTGAAAGTCAGCTTACCCCAAATCTGGATAAGTTCTTGCACCATTGAGCTACAGGCTCCCCATTTTCCATACGAACTGCATTCCCAGGGTCAATATGGTATGTACCTGAATGCTGCCAAACAGTTTTAGTTTAAAATACTTTTTCTTCAAATGTTGATGACATATCACAGATAAAAGCATGCATTATACAAAGAATTAGCAAGATAACTGGAAAAGATCATGCTTAATTACCTCTGCAAATTTAGAGATGGACATATAAAAACCATGGCATGTGCAAACAACTCCAAGGAACCCAGAATCGCTGAGAAGTAAATTTCCACCTTTTGCAATTATTAACCCAGTTACTGCAAATCCACATGTAATGCAACAAAAATATCTTTTCCCAAAGAATAACATGAAAAACTTACTTATGCCTGAACAGATAACGCGGGGGAAACTGGGAAAAGAGGTATGCCCATTATTATGGTAAACCGAAAAATTGTTTTCTACAGGAACTTTCTGCAAAGCTGCTATATCAGCATACTTCTGGAGCTTCCAACTGTTACCAGAAATTGGACCCATGTGACCTTGACCACTCAGAGGAAAAAAACACCTAACATTCTCTTTCTCATGTGTGTTCTGACATGCTACTGCCTGTGATTTTTGAAAATATAAGTTTGTAACCTGAAGTTCTGCAAAACCAATGTTATAATTCACAGCAGAAGTAAACAGACTAAGCAGAAGAAAGACCTCTCCAGATATTATATTTTGGCAGTCCATGTTGTTCGGCAACAGTGTACTAGGAAGGATTGGAACTCTAGTTTCTAAATAAAAGCCATTGGCAGCACCGTGATTTGGTGAAACACGATTGGAGATAGGGACTGGCTTTGGATCCAATAAATGCTGCAGATCACAGGACACATGACCGGTTGGCCCTGAAAGAAGGGATAAAAATGACCCTTCAAGATCAGCATGGCTGAAGCCGTTGAGACCGTGCATGTTAGAAAGCTTGTCCTTGTGAATCATTTCACAGTTTCACAACATTGATTCGTGCAGGAGTTGCAAATGAAGATGACAATCTGCATTATTAAGCAATTGAAGGCTAAGTAGGTGGAGAATAAATTTAAGATTGTCCGGTTAAGCATCAGAGAATTAATCTTTCAGAGGGTAAGGCTATTTTATTAGTTTCAAACTTCAGGATACGAAAAGGCACATGTGGACAACTAGAGTGCGGAATGCATAACAAAAGAGATAGCCATTATATTCATATGTAGATTTAAAGTACTAATATACCCACAACCACCATCAGATTATACATATTAGCTCAAAGAAAGCAGACAAACCACAAGAGCCTTATCCGTTTATCATAAAGGCATTTAAAGTGTTCTAGGACAAACTACGTAGAACATACTATGCTCAATTTGTAGACTATAAGATTGTCTTCATAATGAAGCAACAAAATACATAGACAATATCTTCATATCCGCGAATGCACATTGAGAATTTACTTAAAGGAGGGCCATAAGTCATAACATGCTTTATGCTTGGTGAAGTCAATGCTTATTACAATACAAGAAGCCATGTTTGACGAC
Source organism: Lippia alba (assembly GCA_037834125.1). Classification (NCBI taxonomy): domain Eukaryota; kingdom Viridiplantae; phylum Streptophyta; class Magnoliopsida; order Lamiales; family Verbenaceae; genus Lippia; species Lippia alba. The sequence goes on from JBBMKE010433156.1 coordinate 5,155, forward strand.
CAAAACCGGACCTACGGAACAGCTATCATCATCAGGACCAACACTCCTTTTGTAAAGTGCGAATAAACAAACACTCTGACCCAACACATTTGGGTTATTCCCAATCTAATAAACACTTTCACAATTTTATCAAAGTTGCGAAAAGAATCATTTTTTATTTTTTCCTTAGGTGTAAGAAACCTGAGTGTGAGAATATAAAAGGCCAGCAGCATCAGCGGCGGCGAGTGTTGCCACATCGATCGGCATTGCTCTTGAAGGAATTTTCCATTTCGGCAAACGCAAAAATCCTAATTTTCCTCCATTAAAGCTGCAAAATCATCACTGGAACTTGAACTAAAAGCCAAATTCAAAGTGGTTTTCGAGTTGATTGGGCAGGAGAGGAAACAGCAAAGATGATGTGTGTGCTAGGTCGCTGTAGAAGACGAAGGCTAGGAACAAAATTCCCACTGAGTGAAAAAATGATGACCGTAGTCATAGACTTGGGAAATTATTATTATTATTATTATTATTATTATTATTTTATTAGCAGAGAGAGTGGGCGCGTCTATCGCACGACGCCGTTGGATCACTTGGTGAAGGCAGAGATTTAATAAGGCGAGTAAAATTGATGCGGAAATGGCGGGAAAGTGACTGGACCCATGCGGTGGACCCCACTACATCTGCTGCCAATGCACCAATATAAGGGAAAATTATATTCAGATACCCTAAAATTTATTCTAATTATAAATCAGTCCCTATTCTTTCGATAATTATATATCAATTCCTAAAAATACTGTTTCAATTACATATTAACCCCTACAGAAGGACTGATTTGTAATTGAAACAGTATTTTTAAGAATTAATATATAATTATCAAAAAAAAGAGACTGATTTGTAATTAAAACAAACCACATGGTACCTGAATGTAATTTTCCCACCAATATAAATGGCTGCCAATGCGGAAATGCATTATTATTATTATCTGGGCTTCTAACTGAAACCCAGACCCAGAACAATACAGATTTTAGTCCAACTGCTGAAAGAAAGGCCCAAACATAAAAACAAAAATTTAAATTGAATTCCAGTATATATCAGTAGATATAAAGAAAAAAAACTTCCCTTAAATATAATAATATAAGTAGAAAACTGAAAATCAAAAACTATCTTTGGAGATAAATGAAGCAGTAAAAAAACCATGAACTCAATTAATGTTGTTAGCGTCAGTGAGGTTGCCCATCCAAGCCGGCGGCAGCATCCCAGTTTGTTCATGCACCGTCTTGAACAGCGGCGGCAGCATTTTATAAATGCCAGCAACTTCCTTCATCGCATCATCTCCAATTCCATTGTCACTCGTAGTCCAAATGCTGATGTTGGGGTTGAGACCGCGCACAGCGTCTGCATTGATCCTCGCTATGTCTTGGTACATTCCGCCGCTGATCATCAAGTAATCCCGCAATGCTGCATAGTTTCCGCCCACTGCCTCCAGCAGGGTGCGCAGGTACGTCCCCTGAGCTTCTGCAAGGGCTTTCATCCCTTCTGCCTCCTTCTTCTTCGCGTATAGTTCTCCGTCCACTATTTGCTTCTTCCCGTAGAATGATGCCTCTGCCGCCGCCTTTTGGGCCTCCGCCTCTTTCTCCTTCTCGTACAGGTATGCCTCTGCCGCCTTCTGTTTCTTGTACAGCTCCCAATTCGCCTCTTGCACCTGATCATCAATCAATTTTTATTATCTTAATTATTTCTACTCTAATATTCGTTTCGTTTGGTTTTGTTTCATCTCCTGTTTTGCTTATATATTCGCGCCAACTCTCTTCTAATCTTAAGAGTAGCCTATTAATACGTACACTTGACATGTATATATAATATGAGTGAAACACGAGATTGAATACAGTCTGGAAACAGGAGATCTAAGGCAGATAATATTGATGTTCAAGTAATGTACTATATATATAGCATGATCCTCATTAGTTCATTATATATTCGCGCCAACTTTCTTCTAATCTTAAGAGTTTATCAACACACTTGGCGTGTATATATGAGTGAAATAGGAGACAGTATGAAAACAGAATATTAATGTTGAAGTAATGTGCTATAAATATACTATGATCATTAGTTAGTCATTACCTTGGTTTCATACTCGACGCTGGCTCTGGTCAAGAATTCAGCCCTGAGCTTCTCTGTCTGAGTGAGGGCGTTCTTCTGCTCCACCTCTCTCTGGAGTTCGGCGTCTCTCAGCGCAACCGCCTTACGGGCCTCCACCTCCGCCACCTGTGCCTGTTGAGCCCACCCTGCCTTCTTCTTCGCAAGTTCTGCATTCGCCTCAGCCACCTCCGCCTCTTTCTCATTCTCAAACACCTTTACCTCGGTCTTCACCTTTATCTCCTCTTTCTTTCCTTCTCCCTGCCTCTGAGTCGATATGATCTTCGTCTCTGCATCTATCTTCGCCGCGTTTTGCTGAGTCTGTCCCTCTCTAAGCTTGGAACCTATCTCACCCTTCATCGTAGCCTCAGCAACGTCCACTTTCGCCTGGTTCGCGGCCTCCATCTGAGTCTTCTGTCCCAAATACGAGAAATACTCGTGCCCCGGCACGTCCACCAGCTGTTTTACGTTGGCGTTGTAGATTAGGAGGCCGAATTGGTTCAACTCGAGCTGGACTTTCTCGAAGACTTCCTGCTTGAACTCCTTGGTTCCTTTGAAGACCTCCTCCATGGTCATGGATGCGGCCAGAACACGAGTCTCACCCTCTATGATCTCCTGCACGAGTTCGTTCACGTGGTTGGAGAGTTTGTCGTGGGGAGAGATGAGCTTGGCGTATTTGAGTAGGGCTTCTTCGTTGTCGATTTGAGGGCCGATGGTGAAGACGGCGGGGAGGACGAAGGGGAGCTTCTCGGCGCTCATGGCCTGCACCTCGAAGGTGTAGTTTACGGGGGAGACGTCAAAAACGCTGTAGGTTTGGCCAGGCCATATCCATGCTTTCTTGGCGATCTTGATGTCGTCGATGCCGACACCGGTGATCACCAGATACTCGGATGCGCTTGCAACTCTATACATGATTGAAGGTTTGAGGAGACAAGCTAGAAACTTCAAGGTGGATTTGTGGATACTTTTTGTGGCTCAAAGGGTTGTATATATAGTGGTGTATAGTTTCGCATGTGATATTCCGATCAATTTAGAGTTCGTGTTTCTATAGAATTATAATTTATAATTCATGGGGGATTTGGTTGGCATTACTTATTTATGAAAACTAAGGTAACTAGGTATAATTTACGGACAACTCTCTAGATTTTTGAAGGTTTAGGATATTGCTCCTTGTTATCGTATAAGTTGATACTTAGTAGGATTAAAAAGTTGACATTGAATAGGTTTGGTCTATGTTATGTAATAGTATTGGGATTCTTAGTTTGTGAGACAAATTTTGAAATTAGAATTCTTAGTTTATTAAAATAATCTCTAATTTCTTTATAACATAGGTGTTTAATTGGTTTTTATGCAACATATACTACTCTATAATAATAATAATAAAGTTTTTGCTTCTCTCACCATTATCAAATCTTCACCCCATGTGCTTGTTCTCTTGTTATGACGTAGGAGTGATGGATCGGAGTATGATAAGAAAACAACAATATTTTGGCAAAATAATATGGGTTCTATTTCCCAAACAAGAAAAGAGAATGAAAGCAATAATATTAAATAATGGGGGGTGGGTCAGTGTCTATTGTAAATTGTGTATATTAAAGAGTAAAGACAATCACAACATGTTAACATACAAAACGACGGGGAGAGCTTATGCCTTATTGTGTATGTATGGTTCTATTAGATTATATCGTATTTATTGAAAACAAAACCGCTAAACTACATCCCTTAATTGCCGATGGTGTGAAAATATCAAATATAGGGCAAAAGGCAACAACTAGTGAAGGTTGAAACGGTTCAGCTAACATTGAGTTGGTGCGATGCGAGTTAATGCCATTTACAGGCACCACCTTCGACATATACCAATAATTTTCCCATATATATCGCGATGATGCCTTCCGTTTTGGGAACAGCAACACTATGACATACTCTCTTCTATAAATATTATAAAGTTCATGGAAATTTCCTACACAATTTCAATTAAGAGAAACTTGAAGGCCAAGTCTTTTCCATCATTGATCTGGCAATTATACTTTCTCAATGTCAACTGCCGTAGCCCCTAGTAGTAAATCTTCACAAAATTAATGAAAAAAGAATTGTCAGGCAATTTCCTGCTTCATAAATGACAATAATGTCATAATTAAGCACAATAACGCCCGTGAATGTCATTAACGAAGAATTCAACGATGTACGACAAAACAAAAGGTATATATATATATATAAACCTAAACCCTAATAATGTCCGCGAAAATGATCAATGACCCAAATGTCCAATCGATGATGATGTTAACAAGGATGGAATCCAGTGCGATTAGCTTTGACCGTTACTAGCATAATTTGGAACATCTCAAATGCCAACAGAAGTTTACATGGGAAGCCTAACCAATCCATAGAGAAACAACAAGAGATCATAAGTAATCCAATAGAGAACAACATGAGATAGCAAGTACAACATCATCACAAGGTACAACAGTACAACATGCCAATTGCCAAATGCAGCTTCACATAGTCGAACAATGATAATAAGGAAATGTTTAAAGAAGATTAGGCGTTCCAAGATTCTTATACATTTCCAGTAGAAACGAAGTCTTTACGACGTGATCAAGTGTGATTTCTTGATTGATTATCAGGAACATAATTCAAATTCATAATAGAAACAAGAAAACTCACTAAGATGTCTTTCATAGCAAGTCCAGAATAGTTTAAAAGGCATATAAAATTCTTGAAGATTCACTCTAAATTCATAAATTTTAAAAAAGGATGCTGGCAAATAGAAATTCACAAAATACAAAAATTTAAGCCACCATGGCAAAGTCAACACTAAAAGTTACTAACTGAAACAGCATTGTCTAAAACAGTCCTTCAACAACCTCTTTTAACATTCAAGATGAAAATTCAGATTGCCCAACTCACATCCCTGTAAATGCCTTCTTCCCACGGCCGGAAGAACCAGCTGGAATAACCTTAAGCACATTAAACCTCACAGTTTTGGACAA
>JBBMKE010433167.1:0-10259 GCA_037834125.1 Lippia alba
CGTACGGTTTGAAAGTTAGTTTTTACGGCGAAAATAGAACTTTAGGAAAAATAGAAAAATTTATAAAATGATCTAGAATTTAAACTAAGGTTTGTAAAAGGTCTTAAAATTCATAAAATAATTCGAGGATCATTTTTTTATAAGATTGAATAAGGAAAACGTTCAGATTTGAAAATATCCGAATTAGGGAAAAAGTAGGGTTTTTGGCCAGTTTTGGATACTACGGGAGTTCTAGTGAGAATTAGGGTTCGGAAATGATACCATAATTCATAAAAAATTTTAAGGATTCATATGAGCCTAATATTGAATAGGTAAAAGTGCCCCGGTAGATTCCTACATTTAGGAATGAATATTAACTAGGGACCTAAAGGGAATTTTTTACAAACAATTTCCAAAGGTTGTCTTAGGATGATAAAAGTTTGGTTACGAATCCGAAAATTGTGAGATTGAACTTTCTAAGGTTCCAAGAGGAATGTAGGCTCAATGAGTGAATAGTAATGTAGCTTTTATTCTGAAATAAAGTCCATTGGAGTTGTAGGTATGTTCTTTTAGCCCTATTTCTTCTAGCCCCCAAATCAGGGCTATTACAATCCTCCCCCCTTAAAGAGAATCTGTCCTCAGATTCTATTAATGTTTTAGAATAACTTATGCATAGTGTTTATTCTCTATTCATGACAAGACATGTTTCCAAAGAATGACTTACTTTAAACACATAAGGTAATTATTAAAGTGGAAAATTTAAATGCCACAGATAATTATGATGCATTGAATGTGTGACGTCAGGATCTTATAAAGTAGTAAGAAATGTGTACCATACTTTCAATATTATTGGTAGGGTCTGGATCTGTTTTCCCGTCTATAGCATAAGATCGACCTTCAACTATTGGCTTTTTAGAAGTTTCTTCGATGACCTTTCCTTTAGTCCACTGCTTTATCCATCATGGGCAGTTTTCAATTTGATGGTTAGGGTTTCCACACCATGTGCATACACTAGCTTTCCTTCGGCATTCTTCCTCAGTATGCCCTTTCTTGCGACAATATTCACAAATGATCTCTTCTTGAAGTTTTGATGGTGCCTATAAAGGTTTGGGCCAATATTGCACTTGTTTCTTTTCTGGTTTTGACTCAAACGATTCGGAAGGACCTTTAGATGGCTTATAAGGTGATAATAGACGTTTCTCTGCTAGATGGACTTCCTTATGAGTAACTTCTGTTTCATAACCTTCTCTACTGCCTGAGTATAAATTTCCAACTCAAAGGGAGCTAAAGCCCATCGAAGGTCAGATCTCTGTACATTGATAAAGCGTTGAGTCTTACGACGCTCATCATGGAGTATGTGAAGAGCATATTGAATCAGTCAGATAAATTTGGCTTCATACCCAGCTACAGACATATCGCTTTGTACCAGATTCATGAACTCCGCTTTACCTGAGGAATGAATTTATCTTGAAATACCTTAACAAAATCCGCCCACTTATAGTTAGTCTAATGTTCTGCCCAGACTCGCTTAATGTAGTTCCACCAACTCAGTGCTGCTTCTTCCAGCATAAAGACTGCATACTGAATTCTTTCGGTTTCTTCAGGATTAATACCCATTGCTTTAAAGATTTTCTCAAGACTTGCTATCCAATTTTCAGCTTTAACATCATTGGGTTCTCCGAAGAATAGGTGGATCCATTCGCAGAAACTGCATTCGCCCCTAACACTTAATAATATAGTATAGATAGTATAGATTACCATAAGCTACTTCAGTCTCAATATATATATTGTATACTTAGATATTATCATGGAGCTTAAATTCCATGACATACATTTTTTTTTGGAAAACCGGCAACGCGCCGTAGGGTTGTTAACGAGGCCCCCACCCCATATATAAACAAACCAAAAATGGGTACAAATTACAGAAGTTCATGATCCAAGGATCGTTCAAACACGAAGTACAAAAATGACCCCTAAATACATAGATAGCATTGCTTCTCCAAGGGTCATTTTTGCCCTCATAATTCCAAATCTTGTCACTCACAGTCGTGTTATGATAGCAGCTGTAGTTATTTCCATTCTAGGATCCGTTTGTGCGATTCTAGCCCCTCTTACCGGACGTGATTCCATGACATACATGACTTTCAAAAACTACATATCATTTTTCTCTATTTTTAGTGTAATTAAAAAACAAAAACGTATTCTAATTAATATATGAAAAATAAAAAATAGTTCATCGATTTTTATAGAAAACATGGTTAGTGACATATGAACCCAGGGAAGTGTAAGAAATTATAATTTGATCTCTCTTGGTTAAATAATATATTTATTTCCCCTAGTGAATTTGATGATTACTTTACACACCTAACATATAGGGTTCCGTTAAAAAAAATCATGGAATATTCCATAAAATCTACAAAATCACACAAAATTGGTAGTTTTTGGGAAATATTTTAATACCAAAGTAACTAACTCTAGATATACGATTAAATTTGAATATTTTCACTAAAATTTATATTCTGTCAAAAGCATGATAAATTCTTTTTATCTCTCATATTTCAAAATAATATTTTAATAGCAATTCGGATGAAATCAAAGTAACTAAAAACTATTGACTATAAAAATATTATATACTAATTATTAGAATGCTACTACAAAATAACGGATATATAGAAAAGAACAAATACGGAAATTGTCTAACCTTCACCGTAAGAGAAATATCTTTAAGAAATTAACGTGATTCGAGTATAATGGTTGATGTCATACAAATGACATAGATATTCGATCATTATCTAAGAAAAGATATAAAAAAAAATTCGACCAATATATATATATAAATCGATCAATAATCTGGATATAATATAATTGACTTAAGAGACAAAATTGTGTAATAAATATGGATGAATAATTGATGAACAAACATTTTTGATATCTAAACATTGAATGAAAACAAAAAAGCAAAAAATAAATAATGAAAAGGAATTGAAGAAGAAAGGATTAGTCCAATTGTTTGGAGTAAAGATTTAAATAGTTGTATTGTAAATAAATAGTTTTTGATGAAGTAATTTATGTAACATAGTTAAACCTCTTTATTATAAACGTTTGATTTTAAATATAAAATTATAGGACATTTTATGGAAATTATATCCATGAGAACCCTAATTCAACCCATTATCTACTAACGTTTGCCGGCGTATTGCCAAAGGTGTTCGAGGTTAGGTCACGATAAAAAGGACTGCCATGATACAACCAACCTTGAAAGCCAAGACGATCAGCAGGACCTGAGACAGATCATCCAAGACAAACGCGACGCATCAGAGAAGCAACCAACTGAAAAAGAAAATAGCAAGGATAAATGAAAGAAATATGTGCTCCAGGAAAATTCGAATGGGAAAGAAACGGAGATTCATCATAGTAAACAGACAACCCCTAAGGATTTAGTCTAGCGGAAGAAAAATAATTTGAAGGAGAAGGGTGTCTCGGGCTCTACCAGTTCAGAAAATATCCAGCAACCTGTCCAGCCTTCAGAGACAGTTAATGAGAATAATTTGGTTGAAATAGATACACAAACAGGTGATGCTGACAACAATTCTGACAAGGAAAATTCCAACTCTGAAAATGAAGATTCAGAAAATGCTAGTGAGCCAGAACCCGATCCTCCGGATACTGATGGTGACGCCCTAAAAGACCTCAAACAACTTGCAATCCATAAACCAGTGAACTCAGACGGGGAAAACAATGAAGACTTCACTCCAGTAGTCCAAAAGAAAAGGCGCGGTAGACCCCCGAAGAAGAACAACACGGCTTCTAAAGGAACGACTCAGTCGTTGGCCGTTTCACAGAGTTTTAAATGATTATACACAGTATGATATGGATTGTGAGGGGAAGGGGGAGGCCAGATCATCAACACTCCCTAAAAAAATTTTGCTCGAAGAACAAATTTTCCTTTCTTACTATTTTGGAACCTATGATTCCTTTAGTTTCTTCTGTTATGTGTCGTAATTTCCATTTTAATAACGTCATCAAGAATTGTTCTAATCATATTTGGTTTTTCTCTTGCGAGGATTTGGATGTCGAGGTGATCAAAGACGACAGACAATATTTGGACCTTCGTATTACTTGGAAGTCTACCAAAAAGAGCTGCTTGATTACGATTATCTATGCTAGATGTAATACAGTGGCGAGACGTGAAATTTGGGAGCATTTTAGTGAGAAAGATAATAGTGGTACTCCATAGATTATGGGTGGAGATTTTAATACAGTTGCTTCTGTTAGTGAAACTAAAGATGCTCGGGACTCAGATTATCAATCTATAACGGAGTTTAGTGATTTCATAACAGAATGCGGGCTTCTTAAACCTCCGGTGGAAGGTTCGCCTTTCACTTGGACGAATAAGCATGTTTGGAAAAGGCTTGATAGAATACTTGTCAACGAAGCTTAGTGCGATCTCTTTCAACATACAAATGTCAAACACCTTGCTAAGAGCTCCTCCGATCACTGTCCGCTCTTCATCAATATGTAGGATAACGTTCCATCTCATCCGGTTTCCTTTAGGTTCCAAAAAATGTGGCTTCGCCACCATGGTCTTAGAACGACAGTCATTGAGAATTGGAATCATCCGATTGGGAGCTCTGGAATGAGGAAACTTGCTGATAAACTTAAGCACCTTAAACTACATTTGAAAGATTGGAATAAAACTATTTTTGGTAATGTATTTGATAGAGGAAAGGAGGCAGAAAAAAGAGAACTAGAGGCTGAATGAAACTTCGAAAACAATCCCACTGATGATAACCTCTTGTTCTGGAACAAAACAATTACCGAACGAAAACTCACCTTGGCTACGGAAGAAGATTTCTTGCGCCAGAAAGCTGCTTGTAGATGGATGGACGAAGGGGAAAGAAATACCAAGTATTTTCATTCCCTTGTCAAAAAGAGAAGATTTTGAAGTAGAATTAACGCGATACAGGATGGAGAAGAGGAGTTGACGGACCAGAATTTGATCAGAGACTCTGCTAGAAGATATTTTCAAACTCGTCTTACAGAACCTAATGATACTACACGTCCTCTCGGCAACTTTGATAAAATCCAACGGAATTTAACTCCATCGGATACCGATTACTTAAACAGAATCCCTATAGCTGAAGAGATTGAAGCAGCGGTGTTTGATCTCAACCCGCATAGAGCTGCGGGAGCTAATGGTTTTAATGCACTCTTTTACCAAAAGTTTTGGGATAATATCAAAGAAGATGTGTATGAGGCAGTCTTGGATTTTTTCAATGGTGGTAGAATGCCTATGGCCTTCACATCTACCACCGTCACCTTGATTCCCAAAAAAGAAAACCCAGCACACTGGAGTGACTTCCGGCCTTTTAGTTTATGCAATGTTTCTTACAAGATCATAACTAAGATTTTGAACTCTAGACTTGTTACTTTTCTTCCTAAAATCGTCTCTAACAATCAAAGTGGTTTTGTGCAAGGCAGAGCTATAAGCGATAACATACTACTGGCTCAAGAAATGGTGCATGCCCTGGACAATAAAAACGGGACCAAAAACGTGTTGCTCAAAGTGGATATGGCAAAGGCGTATGATCGGCTGAATTGGAATTTCTTGCTTGATATGTTACGGTCTAAAGGTTTTTCAGAAAAGTGGATAGATTGGATTCGTAATTGCATATCGGAATGTTGGTTTTCCATCCTTGTTAATGGAGAATCCTCTGGAATTTTCAAGTCCAGTAGGGGTATCAGACAAGGCGATCCTTTATCGCCATCCTTATTTGTTATTGCTACTGATTTTTTATCGTGTGCCTTGAACAGCTTCATGTCAGAAAATCCAAAGGCTAGATTCAGGACGTCGGCGGAGATGCATGTGTCGCACTTAGCATATGCGGATGATACGATAATTTTCACCAACAGTCGTCCTTTATCATTACAGGGAGTTAAAAATATCTTAGAGTACTTTGAGCTTATATCTGGCCAAAAAGTGAATGTTAACAAAAGTGTTTTCTTGATAGGGAATAATGATAATGCAGCGGCAGCAGAGGTGAGGAGCATTCTCGGCTATAAACAAGCACAGTTACCCATAAAATATCTAGGTGCTCCGCTTTACAGGGGGCGTAAAAGGATTAGTCTTTATGATGAGCTTCTTGGGAGGATCAGAGATCGTCTTAATGGATGGGAGTGTGTTTATCTCTCCCATGGTGGAAGGCTGCAGCTCATCAAATCGATTCTCTTGGCTTTACCGACTCACTTATTCCAAATCATCGAACCCCCTATCGGTTATTGCAAAAATTGAGATTATGCTCAATAGATTTTTCTGGGGTTCTCGTGAAGGGAATAGAAAGTTGCATTGGACTAGCTGGAAAAGGCTCTGTCTTCCAGTAGAAGAAGGAGGCCTTGGTGTGAGATTATTTGGAGACGTAGTCCGGGCATTCTCACACAAACTTTGGTGGTGTATGCGAACGAGTGATTCTTTGTGGTCAAGATACATGAAGAGTAGATACTGGAGCAAAGTTCACCCCAAATACGCTGCAGTTATGAATTATCATTCGGCAGTATGGCAAAGACTTTGTAAAATCAGGCGCCATATTGAGCCGGACATTTTTTGGAGCATAGGGGAAGGAAATATTTCTTTTTGGGAAGATACTTGGTTCAATAGGCAACCGATTGCAGAAACTATGGTTGGGGCTTTTGGAAATGAAAAAGTTAGAGATTTCATTGCTGATGGTGAATGGGATAGAATGAAGTTGCTGTAAGTTATGGATGAGCAGATGGTTGAGAAAATCTGCAACATCCCCATTGTCAAAGATCACGCTGATAAGGGACTTTGGAGAGATAATGTGGATGGAAAATTTTCCCTTAAATTGGCTTGGAATAAAAATCGATATAGAGCTAATAAATCAGCTTTGTGCAGTTCAATATAGTCCGTTAACCTGCTTCCTACCATCTCCATCTTCCTCTGGCGATTGATTCATGATTGACTTCCGGTTGACGAACGTTTGCACCGTAAAGGGAATATCGTTCCCTCTAGATGCGTCTGTTGTAACGCTCAAGAAACGAGCAAACATATTTTTTTACATAATAATAAGATAAAAGATGTTTGGAATCATTTTGCTAATCTATTTCATGTGCAGGTCTTGGGAATTGGCTCGATCAATGAGATGATTAATGCATGGATTCGATCATCCCCATTCAGCTCCAAGAAACACATGCGCATAGTCGTTCCAACACTCATCTTATGGTACGCTTGGACAGAACGAAATAGAAGAAAACATCAAGGCTTGAGTTATACTTCGTATAACATCAAGAGACAAGTCATCAAGCATATTTCTATTTTACATGAGGTTAATAGGATTCATCGGGATTGGTGGAGAGGTGACGGGATTGTAGCTAAACATTTCGGTGTCAAGCTGCTCCCTCCACAAAAACGGAGCTTGAAGATTGTGAGATGGTTTAAACCTCCACCTGGGTACGTGAAAATAAATACAGATGGATCTTGCTTTGGTAATCCTGGTCCGGGAGGCATTGGAGTGGTCATTCGAGATGACTTTGGACGAATAGTCTCTGCTTACAGTGCTGGAATTGGAGTTACGACTAACACTAAGGCTGAACTTAGGGCACTGCTGAAAGGAGTTGAAATGGCTCTCGAGCTTGGGGTCAATGAAGTCTGGGTAGAACTTGATGCTAAAATTATAATTGATTTGGTTAAGAGAGGAACATCTGGAGATTGGAATACACAGAACCTACTGCTTAAGTTCAAGGAAATCATGACAGGTAAGCAGGTTCGGCTAAGCCATATTTATCGTGAGGGGAATATGGTAGCGGACTTCTTAGCAAAGAGGGGAGCTTCTACTCAAATGGAATGGTCCTTCCCAGCATCAGACTTCATGCCCCTCCTCAAAGGAATGGTAAGAATGGATCAATGGGGCCTCGCAAATCTACGTATAAAATGATGGAAGTCGGCCTATGCAAAGATGTGTCGCCCCTTATTAGGGCTGGTAAGAATTTTGAGCATATTGATTTTATTATTCTCTTTGATTTTTGCTTGTTTCTTCTTAATGAGGATTTGCATATCATCAGGCGTCTGGAAAACATTTGTTGGCTTATTAGTCATGTTCACACTCATGCTTATAGAATTTATATTACATTTGATCTGGTCTTGGTCGAGAACTTGTTTTGCAGATTGATTAAATGGAAGTTGCAACAGCTTATGATTTGGAATGGCTCCTTATGCCTAGATTGTAACCATGTAATTGACGGTGCTCTTGTACATACAGACCAATGCCAACCTGTAAATTTTGTGCGTAGCCCTGTGGACGCCATCGTTTTCACGATTTGCATGAGGGGCCAGCATCGCACTAAAAGTCCCTGGAACGCTCCCAGGACATGCAACATAAATTCAAGCTATCATTACAAGATTGGGAGTAACAAGATTGTGAATGTTAAGGGCAAGAATGACCCATCGAGAAGCAATGTTATTTACAATTTTAGGGGACACTTTTGCACTTCGTGCTTGAACGATCCTTGGATCATGAACTTATGTAATTTATTCTCGGATTTGGTTGGTTTATATATGGGGTGGGGGGCCTCGTTAACAACGCTACGGCGCGTTGCCGGTTTCCTAAAAAAAAAAAAGTGAATACTCATTATAACACAATTTTACATAATAATATTTATAAAAAATCAATCTGCATTTACTATTAACCTCAATAAATATTACTAATCAATTCAAAAAAAATTAAAATTATCAAATAAATTATTGTATGGGAAACTTAATTGAAAACAAACGAAAAATACAAAAACGGCCCCTTGTTATAGTATATAGGGTAGATAAGAACTACATAATAGAAAATAATATAGTAAAATTAATTATGAATGTGAAAAACTATATTACAAAATTAATGGCAATCTTAGACTATACAAAACGATATTTAGAAAAATGTATTTATTTTAATGTTAAATATTAAAATTTTTATTAAATAAATATTTCTCAAAGAATTAATCTATATTATAATACATAGAAGTTCAAAATATTTGTGCACATATATGATATATGATATAATGTTTTGCTAAAAATAGGTCTTAATTAACAAAGTTAACCCCCTTAATTTATGTTAAAATATATTAAGTTTATTTTCAGTTAATTACAATCAACCAATTAATTAAAAGATATTTTATATTTAGTTGACATAAATAAAATATTTTTAGTTAGACTTTCTTAAATGTAGAGGATTACTATCCTAATTAATTTGATTTGGAAACTGATTAAAGTATTTAAAACATTAAATATTTATATAATAAATTATGTTTTGGGTCACAATGTGAATGAAGATTTGCTGTTTGGGAAACTCCGCCTGTGGAGATTGAGTTTAGTTAGTCTGTTCTTTTTGTACTGATTACATAATTAATGTTAAGGTAATTTACATAATTAATGTTACTTTAAGCATTTAATCCTAAACATTTGGAGTTCAAACTTCAAGGGCTTAGCTTATATATGTTATGTATTATCCACCAAAATTGAAAAAGAAAAAGAATCAAAAGAATCATATACCATTCCGAAAATCATAAAATATAAATATTTCCGATCATTAGCTTTGTGAGGTATATATGAATTGAGAATTTTAATTAAAGAGTGAGAAGCATAACTTTATTTATATGTTTTTGATTATTCAGAAAGTGGAATAGTGTAATGTACACGTGAATTATGGTTGAGGTCACATTCCATCAACTCCAGCAGCCCAAATGATACTCCAGCTAGTCTATTTTGGAAAAAAAGATAATCCATTCAAGAAAAATGAGAATAAACAAATGCGTCTTCTTGGAAAGAAAAGAGAGTTGCGTTTTTGCAGAATAACGTTAATTCTAACCGAATTATATATCAGTGTATTGAGAAATTTTAAAGAGAGTGACCCATAATTAAATATGAAATAAAGCATATCATAGGATAGTTGAAATTTGAACAACCTTAGTTTTGAGTTTGAATTTTTCGTTAAATATTGAATTTTCTTTTAAATATACCCCCAAAGTGATCAGAGAAATTCAAATTTACGGTCATTACTTTAGAGAAAGGACCTTTAACCACTTAAATTAATCATAGTTGGTTGTTAGATATTGATATTAATGATTGATAGCGTCCAAATATTATTATTATTATTATTATTATTATTATTATTATTATTATTATTTTATTTTATTTTATTTATTTTTTTTTTTTTTTACGATGAGGCCCAACGGCTAACTAAGAAACACCCACATACTAGAAATAGACAGATAGATAAAAAAAA
>JBBMKE010433178.1:0-10259 GCA_037834125.1 Lippia alba
TTATTGCAGTTTACTTATCTGATGCTTAATATGTTCTGCAAGATTCTCTCCTTCGAGGGTCAATAAAGCTAACTCCATGTCGAGAATACTCCACGTCAGAAAAGCACCGTGTGACACTACTATAGTCCCTCTGAAAAACGATCGGACTCAGTAGACTAGGGTTGGTAAACAAAGCAAGCCCTTGGATTAAGCCCTAGCTCACTCTCGAAATCCTTTGACGAATCTCTCCATTTTAATACTTAGTGAACTCCACAGTGATTTCTAATTCAAATTATTTGCAATTATGTGTTCTTAACGATCGTTACCATCAAAAATATTCTATACTTAGTGTATTTTTGCACATCTTGGAATTCTTACTTTAATTCAGTGTTAGTTGGTCAGGGTGATCCCTATGCGGACACACCCTCGAGCCCATGCAATCAATTACGGAATTCTATCGCTCAATGGGAGCAGAGTCAACATGAACATGCTTCTAAGGCATTCACGCATTCAGACATCTAACCAAACAATTTACAAAGACCAACAATACTGGTATCAAAAAAGAAACATTCACCCAACAAAGTAAAAGAGCGTCATATAAGGTACTTGACAAAAGTTGATCGGCTGTTACAGCGAGGTTCAAAAACAAATTGTTCATAAAGCAGCAAAAGGAACATAAACTACAAGTTCAGAAAAAATAGTTATTGAAGGAGGTTTCAAGAAGCAGGAGCATTGTCAGCTTGAGCGTTGGAGGCCGACGGACCCTCTGGTTCGAACAAAGTAATAGCGAGAGGAGTAGGGTTCAGATTTCTCCCATTCAGGAAAGAGCCTTCTCCCATTTAAGAAAGATCCTTTTCCCCTCTTGTGGCATGTTGGCAGCGAGGAACTCCCCCTGCATCATCTGGACCACTTCTTCGTGTAAGGGCTCTGGCATGGTCTCCTCAGAAGCCTTGACGCCAACATCGGGGATCCTCTCTAGATTTTTATCTAGTTCCATGTCCAGATGGGGGTTCTCCCACGCCTTGGGCGGAGCTAGGCCCAGTTTAATTAGTTGACCGATGCCCTTGCAGAAGAACACTTTCATCGTGGCAAAGTAGTGCAAATTGGCCACAAAGTCAAAGGCTCTTGACCGCACAAACTTCATTATGGCCTCTTTTGCAGCCCTTACCTCTATGATAGAAAACTTTCTCTGGATCTTTGCTAATTTGGTGCTCGCCTCACTAAACTTCTTTTCCTGTTCCTCTATGACTTTTTTGTATTCTTCCTCCTTCTTGGCCCACTCAGCCCGATTGGTCTTATGCTTTTGGGTCGGTGTTTGCCATTTCTCCTGGACAGTGGCCAAGCGGGTATTCCTGTCGGCAAGCTCAGCCATCGCAGTCCCATACTTACTTTTCAGCTCATCATATTGTTGTTGTAGAGCAACCGGATCATTGAACCTGAACAACTTCTTATACTTGGTCTTACGCTCAGCATAAGTCTTGACGCGCTTCTCCATATTTTTTAGCCTTGGCAGCACCTCCTGCATGAAGAACCCATACTTAGCCAAAGATTCATAGGTAAACAGATAATTACAGTGCGGAAAGTATAAGTAGAAGGAGTCTCCTTACAGCAATTAAGGCATGGTCCGCGTCAGCCAAACTTCTTCTATGGGCTGATCATTCAAAGTAGCGTGGTCCCCGGTGAATTGAACCTGATCCAGCACTCCGGAGCTGATTAGTTGAGAAGTTAGGCTCCTTTTCAGCATAACTGGGTTGTCCTTCGCAGACCTCTCATAGCGAGCATCACCCTGACGCTCGAACTCCCAGTAATGTTCTTCTTCGGGAGAGGAAGTGTATCCGTCGTCATGCTCGATCGGGCCCACCACTACCTTTTTTCCCTTGCCGGACACCTGTCTAGGATATCCAGCATTCTTGTAATCGGCGACCACCCAGGACCTCTTTAATAACTAGCCCCGAGACCGCACTACGAGAGGTCTTCGCACCTAACTGGGCTATCTTCACCAGCTGTTTCTTCTTGTTCGGAGGCTCAGCTATAGCCTCCGGACCCTCGGGACCTTGAGCGTCCGTCAGGTCTGCCCTCCTCTCTTGGGCATCGTTAATGCCCTCGCTCGTCTAACCGTTTTTCTGGGAAACGGTTGCTTGAGGGTTCCCCGAGGCAGTGGTGCTCGGAGTTCTGGCCTTGACTAGGGCCACTATGCTTGATGCTACCCTGCCCGTCATCAGTAATTCAATTGCTGCAAAAAACAGAGATTTAAAGCAAGTAAAGATATTCTAATGTGTACAACGTTCAAAGTTAGCAAGAGAGTTAGCACAAAATTAGTTCCTAGAGATCTAACCATCTTTCTCCATTATAGCTACAGGAGGATTCTCAATCAGCCACAGGTATGACGAGAGTCCAAAATGGAAAAGGACTTTCTCCTTCTGCAGTAATCCCTTCGCCTCTACAAATCTATTGGCATTCTTCATCGCGAGGGCTACACTCCTGGCCCAACCCTAAAAAACAATCGAGGGAGACCTATCCTTCACCAACGATTCGTCTCCATGCAGCATCCAATGCTTGGATAATTCAAACATGCCAGGGGGCCGGTTATAAAGAAGTATTTACTCTTCCACATTTAACCGAGGGAATCCTTGGGGGAATTTATGATTTTCAGGAAACTCTTGGAAGAGATATAGTAGAACCCGTCCTTTGGCGACGAGCGCGGAGACCGAGCCACTTGAAATAGTCTGATAAAGTTGTTGACCGATGGCTCATGTCCAGTGTTCATCACAGCTACAAAGGAGTTGATGAAAGCTATCCCTTGGGTAAAACTTGCGAGGGACACAAATTTATGAAATTAAGTATATCCCTCACCTCCCGGGGATAGGAAACCGTAAGCCGCCCAACGTGACTGCATCTCTGTACATCGTCATCTAATCCTCAGGGGGATCATTGGCTTGCTCGTTTTCTCCTGCAGTGCACACCCCTAAGTTGGGTACCCAATAGGTGTTGTCCATCAGCTCATCTACCTCCTCAAGGGTCATAGTAGACTTAATTTCAGTGGGTGTCTTCTCGGTCTTGTGAGGATTTGACCCTCGCACCTTCGTCAGGGGTTCCTTCCCCTTTCGTCTTTTCCTCGGGGGCTCCTCTTCAACCGAGCAACTGGAAGTTCCTACTTCTTCCAAATTCATGGCTATAGTAACCCTGTGGTCTTGTGGCTTCACTGCGGAATTTGTTATTGGGAGGACCTTCTCCCCCTGCCGCAACATCAAGATGGCGTTGTCGCACTGCTCAAACAAGGCATAAGGTCCTCAGGGGGACGTTCGTTTATCCCTCTCACCGCGGTATTCAATTCTTCGTCACCCCCTGCCTGCCTACATTAGCAACAGACACTACCACCGGGATACCATCTCCTTCATCTGCCTCTGTTTGCACCGGAATCGCCTCTGGAACCCTCCTCCTTCTCTGAAGAGAGGAGATGTGAGCAGACATCTCTTCTATTTCTGCGGCCATATCACTCACAGCAGAGTTATTGGGAGAGTTCTCACCAGCCATTGAACTTGGGACTAAGTTTTCAAAAATTTGGGGAAGAAGGGTGAATCTAAAACCTAGGGTTCCATAGACCAATAATCCCTCACAACGACTAAAGCAGCAATCTCCCCGAACCTAAAGCCTACTGTTAGTACTGGGATGATTGAGGAAAGGTTTACCTTAAGATGAAATCTGAAAGTCTCGCAGAAATTCGCAAAGGAGTTGAGATAAAAAACTTGTGCTCTAGTATGCTGGAAGGCGTAAAAGATGCAGAGGCTGGGCAAATCCCTATTTATATGGTACCTTAACTGTAAAAATTCAAAGAAGGCAATCATTCCCGCCTTGGTAACTGCCCACTTTTGGTAACTGCCGCACGTCATCCGAGGTTCACGCGCCCACGCCCCCACTCTGTATTTAATGCTCCTGCATAAAGGCGTTCTCGGACGAGACTACATTTAATGCTTGGCAGGAGATGTTCATTACTTATACGCTCGCCGTAGCTTACAACTGTAAAATATCTAACCTACCACACTCTAAAAGTCGCTCGAAGTCTTTCAAAATTCCACAGTACACTAAGTCCCACTGAGGAATTTGGGGGGGCAAATGATGGGCCTAAGATACGCCCGTATCCTAGCCGTCCACGTGTCGCAATCCTAGACAATATAGGGAATGAAATATCCAGAGATAGAACGCTCGGAGAAGCAAGGCTCACGAAGGGAACTCAGTCTCTTCCACACATCTCCCCCTCAGTGAAGCCTCACGCTCGAAGCAGCTCAACGCACAGGATCAAACTCTCATTGATATTCTCACTAAGGAAGTTGCCCTACAGGGAGATCGGACCTTCGAGAAAACCAACCCCCGAGCCCTCTATGCCCGCTGGGTCACCGATCCGTCCTGGAACAGGGAGACTGTTTCTCGAGCGTCCTTACGCTCGAGATCACTCCTACATAGGCTAATACCCGAGGGAATAAACCCTTAACCGCCATTGACACACTAGCTGGGCATAACTGTCTAAAAGGTGATAATGACGCATGTCCATCGCTTTCAGTCCCTCAGGTCCCGCCACGTGTCTAGGGCAACATTATTTCAGGACCACTCGGTTAATATTACCAAATAATCCTCACCCTCAAACTATAAATAGGGGAAATACTCCTCTCCTTCCTCAAGCAATCTACACAGCTTTCTTCACTTACAAGAAACACACTATACTGAACTGGAAAACTCCATTGCTGCACATTTTCAAGTTTCATACAGCTTCACCTTCTTTTCCCCTTGGTGTTACCCTAGCTGGTAGAATCCACGCTCTTTGGGAACCTAGTTCCTAAGGCTCAAAGCCTGTAATGGTCTTCCGTTCTCACAAATAGAAAGTATTTGATGTTAATTCATCCTTTACCGATTCCGACACCATCAGTGTGTGTTTAAAAAAAATAATAAAATCTGATACACTATTTTATTTATTGAGGCATGTGGGGGGAGTGGTTTTCTAATTCCGAAATCAAATGTCCGACACATGCAATTTCACGTGTTTCTCACCAATTAATTAAATAATCAATTAAATTTTGTTAAATATAAATTCTAATTATAGGCTAATTAACAATACCTTTAATTGAGGGCAAATTGAAATAACTCTCCATCAGTTTGGAATAATTTTACTTTATTCTCCATAAAATTATACAATATAATAGGATATAAATACGACATTAGTGGGTTTTAGTACTACATTTTGTTATACAACATATTTTAAGAGGTATTTTAAGTACTATATTATATGAAAATTATATGACATTTTTCCAAAATGGGAAATAAAGTAAAATTATGATGGACAAGTAAAATTATACCACATTTTGCCAACATATTATTTGAATGAAATATTCCCGTAATATTCCTTCGAAATTATCTAAAAATGGTTAAGTGTTAGAAAGATTAGGGAGACAATCACACTAATTCAAAAGTCAGTGGATAAAACGCATTCATTAAGTCCCAAATGATAGAGAATGTCTAGAATTAGCCTTCATTTTCGGCAAAGTGAAAGTCTGATGAATTATATTAGGATTATAAGTATTAAATTTCAAAATTAATTAATGGAATATGAAATTAAGAAATTCAATCGGTCACAAATCCAAATACGAGACTTTTATTACTAAACTATTTATTTAATTAGTAAAGAACATAAATAAAAATAATTACAATTAAAATTTTAGCATATGTATCACCCAATATAATAGGAGAAATTTGCACTATTTATTTTTAAAATGACATATTTTATTTAAAATCTTAAACTAACATATTTCAATTGAAGGTAAGTAAAAATGATAAATAATTTCATTAAATAATATTTTTTTGATAACTATTATATATTTATATTTGCTTTTTTTATTTTTCTTTAAAAAAACTTATACTTTACTATTAATGGAATTGAATATTTATCAAATTTAATCCGACCGAATTATATCCAAGTTTAATATCAATGAGTCCGAATTTTATAAGATCCGATTATCGAATCTTGTTAGATTCAGATTATCTTAATCTAATCTAGACCGACCCATTGATAGTCCTACAATAACACCCTCCAGTTCTCCACTATTTAAATATCAAACTCCCCTCTAAATATCTCAATATCTAAAATTCTTTTTGTCATTATCCAGAAGGATACGATTAATAACTCCATTTTGTTTTTCTATTCTTCAATTTTTTTCTCCGATTAATAACTTTTTTTATTGCGATCTTCACATGATAAAGATGAGCATTGCTTGAGATCTTTACATGACAAACAAACAGGAGCAATTACTTGAGATTCAACTCTGATTCGATTTTAATGATAATTAAGAAGGATTGGTATGTATTTATAGAATTGAGTTCTTTTCTTCTTTCTCTTTCTTTCTTTATTAATTTAATTTGTATATTGCGATTAGTAAAAAATATTCAAATTTTAGTGAATTTTGCTTCAAATTCGCTATATAGATAAAGACTAAAATAAATATATTTTATTTTTTAAATGAAATACAAATTGCATCAAGTTTTTATGCACGCAGAGAAGACGTGCGGCCGTAACTAGTAACATAACAATTCTCAACCCAACAGATACTCCACTCAAAACTCTCAGCCATGACCTGATATTATCGTATTAAGCTGACCCCACTAATTTAAATATATAATTGTGTTGAGGTTGACTCGATTATTAAAATAGCAATATCCTTCAACTGTTCAACATTTTTATACGTCTGCAAGTATTAAACAACCGTTCAATTTCCATCAAGACGCGGTTAGCCAGCACAATTTACTTCCGTTAAAAAAAAGAACAACTTAATTCTCACCCTATTTGACTAAAACATAATTAATTAGTCCCACCACCTATAATCTACTCAAAGAAAACTTTAATCCCAAAGTTGGAAGGAAAAAAAGAAGTACAGAGAAATCTTGTGAATGAGGATCCCAGGTACTCGGTACTATTGTTGCTGGGTTCTCTGCAGCAGCACTTTGGTTCGACTGGGCTTCAGGGCTCTTGATAAAGAAAATCTCGCAAATATCCCCCCACTTGTTATCGAAATTTTTAAGCAAGTTTTAGGCGCTTCTGTACTTTACTACTCTTGTTGCGCTTTCTTCGAACGTTGCCTCGTCAGTTATCGGCCTGTAGAGCACCGATACATGTTGTTCATGCACCGCACTCAATTCGGAGTAGTAGTATTTCCTACTTGGATCCACATAGTTATGCCTTGGTATTTGAGAATGGAATTCATTCTTGTCTTTACGCTAGCCCTAACAGTGATGGCTTTACCAAGCGGAGTTGATGTTAATCTTGATTTCATGATGCTGCTTCCCGCACTCTTGTATGTAATTATAATGCAATCATCAACGGAACGGCCCTTTTCTTGCTCGTGGCTGCATAACTATTGGCAAGAGGTAAGTAATGAATTTTTTTGAAACTAGGGGTTACATAACGAAAAAAAGACTCATGAGGGTTGCATAACGAAAAGCCCTATATATGGATGAAGGCATAGTTGTTTTTAGGAAATCCTTTTATAAATATATTGGCGATTTGTAGATAGTTACCTCTGAGGTAGTGATTAAACAATAATTTAATTTATTTAAGGAAAATTCCAGGTTTATAGAGGATAAAAATATCATCTACATATTTCAAAATTTTGGCAATTTTATGAAATTTAAGCCGGAAAAATCTTTTCCAGCCATATTAAAACACATGTTCTTCGTGTGACGAAATTTTCAAATTAACTGAACTATGTGGAGTCTAGGTGGCATATTTTTTAACATGACATCCTCCATTGTTTATTGTATATATTCTCAGGTGTATTATCTATTTTGACAGAGTGAATTTTCTTTCTCGTAAAAATATGTTGCCAGGGCTCCACGCAGTTTAAAATTAGTCATGTTAGGAAAAAGTGCTTTAAATTGATCGGGAAAAAATTTTCCAACATAAATTGTCTTAAAATTGCCAAAATTTTGAAGGAGTAGAAAGATGTACAATTTTTCTAATTTATTTATTTGGAGTCATCACACAGCTTGGGACACACAGCTTGGATTAAATTAAATTTCCTATATATTTCAAGTTTATGTTTTATATTAATTTCATTTATGTACATTGGTAGGAGGTTGAGAATATTAGAGAGAACAAAAAGTGATTTGCTAATTTGATCAAATAAGGAAACATATCTAGTAATAAGAATGAAAAACCTTGAGTTCTATTTTTGAGTAAAAACCTAAAAAACTTAGCAAATATATATCTTTAACCTGGTCCTTTTGTTGTTATAGTGGCCGAGCCGAGGACGATATTCATCAATCATCAGTGTTCTAGAAATATACAAGATGAAAAAGACTGTTCAATTCGCAGTGGCTATGCTTGTCAGCATTTTTTTCCAAAACTATGTAAAATTCTCAGCATTCAATCAGGTGTTAGCCTTCTTGTGTTTTTCTGGTGCCTGGCTTGGTTGCACTGCTCTAAGGATGTCTTCACAGGACTATGGAGTTTTCTACTTCCTACTTTCGAATGCAATAGTTGGCTGTGCGGTGAACACGTTCGAGCTTCACAGTCAGACGTGGTTTGCGTATGCCGCTGTAGTCGTGCTGTTTGCCTTGCGACGGGGGTTGGAGGCCGTGCGATCGGTTCCTGAAGAAGATGTGGTTTTCATCGGCAATAATTCAAGACTACGGTTTTCTAGGAAAGTGCCGCGTATAATCTTATTTATCCTTTTCTTTTTCTGTTACACTTATTTCAAAGATGAATCGCTTTCACTACAAATAGAATTAGAGCGTCGTCGCTCCAAATCTAATTGACCAGTATTCGTGCACGTATGAAGAAATCAGGCTGTATCTTCAGTGCAGTGTATATAGCATATTAGCATTGTTAACTTGAAGAAGAAACGTTATCTTATATTTAGCAGTTTTGTTATATTTATCAACACCTCTGGAGTTACCCTAATCTGAGGGTAGTAAATGTAATTTGCCATTGTTAGTTCATTTTTTATTTTTTAGAGTAAATTATATCTAGATTCTATGTAGAAGGTATTGAAAGAAATATTCTTAAAAAATATATATATATTGAAAACAAGTTGCATATGAACTATGAAGAAAAGTTTGTTTCGCTTAAGCTATGTTCTCGGTATCAGGATGAACGAGCACATCACTCAAGTAATCAGTTGATAGTTGATTTATTAAATTTGGTTGTAGCTTTTGAAGACGAGGATCTGACGTTGATGTTGTCGGGATCCCTTCCGTAGAAGTTCGAATTCCTGCAAACAATCAACGACAACAGATTCTCACCTTCAAAAGCCTCATCAGAAATATGATGCAACACCATAAGATTTGATGTGGTATGATCCTATATCCTCAGTCGAAATATTATTGCAATATGACCGATTGGTAAGATCTGACAGGTTGGATAAATAAGTTATCATTTTTGAGCTCTTATTTAAATTTTAGATTTTACTTGTTTAATTTAAACCCGAATCTTGTGTTCAAAGAGATAAATGGATAATTTCATGATAAGCATATATATCTCCGAAGAAATTGATTATGGTTCGAATTTTACTCAAAATAGTTGGAGAATTATCCCAACAATCATAGACGGAGCCAAGGGGGGCCTGGGGTGGCCCCCGCCCCCTAAATTTTGAATTTTTTTTATTTTTATCTATAAATTTTAGAAAAATGTTATTTTCACCTCCCAATTTTTTTTTATTTTTGTCCCCCTAATTACATATTCCGCTCCCAAATTTCACTCTTGTTTGCGGGCGAGCTGATCCTGCTGCTTTTAAAGGGATTGCCAAGGTGCTGGAACTTTATTCTCGTGCTTCTGGACAGGTGGTGAACTTTCAGAAATCTTCAGTCGTCTTTAGCAAAAATGTTCCTTCTGAGACTCAGTCTTTGCTGGCTAGCATTTTGGGAGTTGGGGTTGCTGAAAAGTTTGATCTTTATCTTGGACTCCCCTCGGTGGTGGACAGAATCCAGATGAAAGTTAGTGGGTTTTCAGAAAAGAATCTCTCAGCTGCGGGTAAAGAAGTCTTAATTAAAGCAGTGGTTCAGGCAATTTCTTCTTACGCTATGGGGTGTTTCAAGCTTCCGGACTCTTTTATTAAGGAGTTAGACAGTTTCTCGTCCAATTTTTTGTGGAATAACAAAGATAAAAATCGGATTCATTGGCTTGCGTGGGAGAAACTTTGCTTGCAAAAGAACAAGGGCGCGCGGTTTGGGGTTTCGGAATTTCAAAGCTTTTAATTTAGCTTTGTTAGCTAAGCAAGCTTGGCGTATCATCACTTCTC
>JBBMKE010433188.1:0-10257 GCA_037834125.1 Lippia alba
ATTTTTCCTAATTTATTTTCCTTAAAATAAATTAAATAGCATTAAATTAAATTAATATGTCATAAACACCGTGACCCCGTGTGACTATTGCACTATCTTTTCATATTCAATGAATTTTACTTACCCTCAATTTATATTTTATTTCACCATATGAATATACACTTTAATGGCTTAAATTTCATTCTCCCTTCACAAAAAGTGCCTCGGACTATAGAAACTCTTTTTTTTTTCTTGACATCAATAATAAAATTCATGAACATGTTGTAATGCGTGTAATATGTCTTGGGATGCAGTAACCTGGGCAACATTGCGTATAAACAGTTTAATATTTGGGTTAAACTTTTTTTCATCTCAATGTTGGGGTCAATTGCACTTTAGTAACAACCTTTAAATTTTAATGATTTCATGCTCAACCTTTCATTTTGGTTCACTTTAGTACCTAATTTCAAAATCTGGCGGAATATTCCGACAAAAATACCTCATGTGACATACACATACCTTTTTTAAAGATAAATTAGTCATTTTAAATTTTCACATATTAAAGAATTAAAAAAACGAAAACAAAAGAAAAAGGAAATATGATCTTCATCCTCTTCCGTAGATTATCTTGAAATCCCTTTTCAAATTATCCTTTAAGACTTCAACACAAATCACAAAAGAAAACGTCCCACGAATACAATATTGATGAAGAATCAATGTCTCTTTCAAGGGAAGGAGAAGGAGGAGCAATTTTGAAATTTCACATATTTAAGTTTTGCATATTTCTGCAAATTTGAGCTTTATATTCAGCAAAAGTAATGGTTGTGGCTGGTGAGAAGGGTGGTGGTGGTAGTGGTGATGGGAGGGGAAAAAAGAGAAGGAAATGTAAGAAAGATGTTGGTGGCCGGCGGAAACTCTTAGAAGACGAGTTGTTGCTTTCTTGATGCCGGCACAAGATCCGCCGCATGCCTCCAACACTGAATCCACTGCCGCTTTCAACAATCTCAAATCTATCGCCGCACATCACCACCGAACTCATTGTTGCCTTCAACAACCCTAAGATTCTTCGACATACATCAAAGCCACTGCGTTCCTTGAACACCACCACTCAGTTGCTTTTGGATCTGATCTTCTTGTAGGGATTTGTGGTGGAGGGAGAGAGATTGGTGAGGGAGTACTATCGGAGTAAATTGTGGCGTCGTTTTCCGATTGAGAATTTTTCAGATCTGGAGAGTGGAGACTATTCACTTTCTGAATTTGGTTTGAGAAGCTAATGGTTGTGTGAGACAAACCCTCCATTTTTACATCAATACCTCCACTTTTCTCTCTAGAAATAAACCAAAAAAAACCTTACCCCCACTTTTCTCTCTAGAAATAAACCAAAAAAAAAAAACTAAATGATGAAGAAAGATTCTCCCTTTTTTCTGGTAAAATCAATCAGAATCTTCAAGTGTTTGAAGCCCTCCTTGAAAACACTTGAAGATCTAGATTTAGTCCCTTTTTTTGTTTTTTTAATTCTTTAACATGTGAAAATTTAAAATGACTAATTTATCCTTAAAAAAGTCATGTGTATGTCACATGAGGTATTTTTACCGGAATATTCCGCCGGATTTTGAAATTGAGTATTAAAGTGAACCAAAATGAAAGGTTGGGCATGAAATCATTAAAATTTAAAGGTTGGGTATTAAAATGCAACTGAAGTCAAACTTTAGGGTGCAAAAAAAATTTAACCTTAATATTTTTTATGTCAGACATAGCTCAATTAGTATAAATATATTTATTATGCCGTACAAGGTTCGAATTCCATAACCTATAGTATGGAAGTATTATTCTTAAATTCCAATATAAACGCTTTAAAGGTGCACTCCCTCTTAGCGAAATTACTGAATATTTGATTTACATCCTTCAACTACTTTATCAAGTTGGGGTATGATGATTCTTAAGATTGAGAATTCAACATTTTTTGTTTCAAGTTTGATTTTTCCGTGAAACCTAACACTTTCAAAATATATCATACTCTTATTTAGGGGTGGGCATTCGGTAAAACTGTACCGAACCGAACCGAACCGAAATTTCGGTACACCCAAAATGCCTACCGATTACCAAACCGAACTTCTCGGTTCGGTTCGGTAAAAACCGAAATTATTTCGGTACGGCTCGGTTAAAGACTGAAATACCGAAAGTCAGCTGAAAATTAAAAAAAAAAAAAAAGAAAAAAGAAAAAGTCTAAGCAATTCATCTTAATCGCTAGAGATGCTGGAAAGTGGAGAAATTGGCATAAAGAATGTAGAAAGACCCGTACCCACCGCCATCACCTTCTGTCCCATTTCCACACCAAAGCCTTAAATTACCTCAAATCCACCATTAAAGCATAAAGATCTAGTCCCAAATGATCCAAGAAACTCAAACACATCAAATAAAAATCTCATCTGAAATAAATCTTAAAAAAGAGAAGTAACAGAGAGAATTGGGTAAGAGCGAAGATAGAAAGAGATGCAAAAAGTGTGAACCGCGGCTGGAACAGCGGCGAAGGCGACGACGGGAGGGCAAGGCACAGGTGGCTGCGCTGGGGTTTTCTCTCTTCTGCCAATTTCCAAACCCAGGAAGATTTGTATTTTTAATCTTAATTAATGTGAATGTGTTTGGAACTTGGAAGATGTAATCAAAACTTACACGCTTTTACTAAAAGCCAAACAGCAACACACGTTTTTAAAGGAGAAAAACTAAGTTTTATATATATAACATTATATTTTTTTATTAATATAAATATAATTCGGTATTCGGTACGGCAAACTGAGTCGAATTACCGAAACCGAACCGAATACCGAAATTTTAAAAAAAAATAACCGAATACCAAACTGAAATTTCGGTTCGGTAATCGGTACCGACCGAAATTTCGGTTTCGGTCGGTTCGGTCGGTTTTACCAAAGTGTGCACACCCCTATTTATCCATCTCCAACCTTCAAAACGCATTCTCCTACTTCGAGCTGTCGAACCTCACTTACCATCTGTACATCATTACAGATATGAGCTCCACAGTCGATATCAATTACCCAAGATTTAGAATCAACAGATAGATTCACTTCAAAAATAAACGCACCTTACTTTAGAGTATCCTCGTACTCTTGATAGTTCATCTGCCAATTCCCTTTCTTGCCACAATGGTGGCAAACAACCTCTCTTTGGTCCATTTTCTGTTTGGTATTTCTCTATTTAACCTCTCCTTCGGATTTAGGAGATCCTTTCTTCTTGGGAACTTTCTTTTCTTTGCCTTTAGAAGGTTTAGGAGAGGAAGTGACCATTATTACTTTGTTATCCTTCTTTATCGTGACTTCTGCAGTCACTAACTGACTAATCAGCTCAGCGACATTAGCATGAGCATGATTTATGTTGAAGTTAAGCATGAAAGGATTGAATGATGGAGGAAATAATGCAAGCTACAAATCCACGGCGAGATCCTAGCTTAAAGGCATCTCCATTGCAGTTAAGTTTCTCGTTCAATGTAAGAAATATAAGTCCATGTTCGTGGACACTTGTACCTTCTTTCATTCTGAGATAAAAGAGCTCCTTAGAGGTGTTATACCTTAGAACAAGCTCTTTAGGGCAGTACAATTGCTCAAGATGGCTAAAAATCTCCCAAGCATTTTCCATTGACTCATGCTGCCCTTGCATGTCCGGAGACATGTTAGCCAGCATGAGGCAACGGGTTTGAAGATTATCTTCCAGCCATTTCGCAATCGCCTCTCTTTTGGCCCGAGTTGGAGCGTCCCCTTCAGGGACTGGCTTCTCTTCGAAGAGAATATATCTTCTTTTCTCAGAATCTAAAATTATCTTTAGATTCCGAAGCCAATCAGAGTAAATGGGCCCCGTCAACTTGTTTGATTCGAGAATGGATATGAGAGGGTTTTTAGTTGCCATTTCAATTTGAGAGAATCACAGAACTACAACCTAAATGAAAAATAGAGAAACTATGAGCATGCTGAATAACGATTATACATATTATCAAGGTCTTTAGAAATATGTTCTCCCACTATTTTTAGAAAGTCTAGAAATCCCAACGACTTTAGAAGAAACCTATTTTCTCAGTGGGTAATAGGATCCTAAGCAAACTTAGTTTTGGACCCGCGATTCGTGAGGCATCCAAAAGTTTAAGAATCTTAGGTAGGTACTATTTACCAATTTGATCTCATATGGGATTTCTAGTAATGTTTTGGCATCACTTATCTTTCGTTTATGGACCCACAACTCGTGAGACATCCATATCTACTTCAGTGTTAAGCTAGACCCATCAATCATAAGATCTCAACCAAACTTAGTCTGAAACAACCCACGACTCATGAGATATCGCCCATTCTAAAATGATAAAAAAATATTAATTACTTAGAGTGATTAATCATGAAACTAAGAGTTAATAAGATCCACTAATTACCCCACAACTCGTGAGACAACAATTAGGTTCACTTATGAAGTCTTAAATCCTATTGATGAAATGCTAGGGATTTTATTACCGTGATAAAACACCTATGTTTCGAAATTAGCTCAATATTAATATGGGATTTTTGAATTTCTGGAGAGTTGTCCGTAATGACCTCACCAACATATAATATTATTTAAATTTTAATTGTCTTGATTAATGTAGTTTCAAATAAAATGCATCACAGAAGCAATTAGCAGATAACATGTTTTAGCAAGATACTAAAATGAGATAATCATGGGTGACCTATCCTATGTGTGATAAATGGGAGCCACTCCATTATCACAAGTTCTAACATTCATGCCACATAAACAGTTCATATCACATAAAGGAATTGATAACAAAATATGTATCCTATCTATTACATTAATAGAAACCTTCCCTAACATTTTGAGGGGTCTTCACTTATAGTCTCCTTGTTACTTCGATGTGGTCCACCTTACTCTATGGGTGCATTGGCTCCAAAATGAAAATAAAACCTCACCACCTAAATCTACTCTCAAATTATAATAAAAAGAAAAGTACAAAAACTAATAAGGCTCAATTTTCATATTGGCTTTAGACAATTACATGGGGCATACCCCGGCTTCAAAAACAGTAATATGAAAAGCCACATAACAAATCGCATAACGGTACGCACATAACTAGGGCACGGCCCCAATTGAAAAATGCAACTATGGCTCACAGTAAACCATCCATGTGCATAATTTAAAACATGCATCAGACTAACCCATGATCACCTAATCTAGCATGATTCCGCATGAATTTAAATTTACCGATTAAATTTAAAATTCCTTTAACTTCAAGTTACAACTAACTTAAGCAATTTAAATAGTGTTTATTATTCAAGAATTTATTCAAAATCGAATTCACCGGATCTTGACAAAACAACAGTTGATTCAAAATTAAATCTTTGTCAATTTTATCTTTCAAAGAGATTTTATTAATTTTTTCAAAAAAGTAGTACTTAATTTTAATTCATAAAATCCCAAATTTTAATTATTTCAAAAAAAATAATTTAATTTTAAAATCGAATTTTAAAACAAAAACAATTTTCAAAATTCAGGATTTTACGAAAATGAAAAAACAAAACGAAACGGGCGTCCCGGAATGAGGCCGAGATCGCCCCCAATGGCGTGCACGTGTCCGCGCACGAACGCCGCGTGTGACGCACAGCAAGGCTGCATACTGTTTGTGGGTTGTCTCAGCAGGGTCGGGGCGGGACTGCGCGGCAGCGTTTAGGTGTGCCTAGGCACATCCGAGCGTTGCACACACAGCAAGCCTAACGGCGGTGGAATGTTGCGCGGCGAGCTTGGTAAGGTGTACGGGGCTACGTGTGCTAGGCAAGCGATCGCGTGTAGGCAAGCCCATTCTGATCTTTTTCAGTTTTGTAATTTCGACAAATACAGATTCCAATTTTCGCGTTAAAAACAGTTCAAATTGTTCTGAATCTAACCAGCATAAAAATAGATTTAAACAGAAAACAATTTTTGCGATTTTTCAAGAAAACTGTCTTAATCCGGCTACTTCGTACTTCAAACAAAAATTATGAATACACAACAAATATCCAAATGCAAGAATTTTCAGTCAAAATTCTTAAAATAATATCGATACAATACGAGCTTTGCAAGGTAGCTCTGATACCACTTGTTGGAAAAATAAGTTCTGAAACGCAGCAGAAATTTAAATTTTTTTTCTAAAAGTAAGATCATTGACTTGCAATTCTCATACTGTATCGTAGGGTGTTTAGAAACTCACGTAGGTAGAAGCTTTCTTGTGATGCCAATACCGCCTATTGGATACCCTTCACTCGGAAAGTCACTCGAACGGCCTTCGATAAATCCCAAAGCATCAATCCTCTCTAAAGCGTATCCACACCAGTCACAAAACACGATCAAGCTAGGGAGAATACTAGTTCTGTGGCTTATGTTTAGGCTAGGATTTTTTCTTCGAAAACTATTCTTTTATTTTTCTCAAAAACTTAACGCTTCTTGAACGTTGGTCTAAAGAATGAAAAAGCTCCAATCCGCTTATTTATACTATATGGTTCGAACCCCCTAAGGTTTCCAAGAACCAATGGAATTAGTTTTCTTGCTCACTGATTAACTCATAATTATTAATTTAATTGGAAAAAGAAGTTCTTAACTTATTCTCAAGTCTAGCAAGATTCAACATTCTCTCTCCTACAATAGGAAATTGGACTTTTCAACTTTCTTAAATGTAGTACCCCATAAGTAGGGACCACATCCCCTGCACCAAGATCCAAATCCGGTCACGAAATAAAGTCTGTACTCGAATCCAAATCCTAGCGAACATGTGACCACTCACTCACTAAGCCAGGCAGAGCTAACTAACAAAGACTCAGAGTGCGCAGAAGCTGTAAATTAAAACCACAATAGAACATATATGCATTCACATCAAATTCCCAAGCAATACATGTACAATGGCAGACACGGCCTACAAAATTATATACAATATTCACGTATTCAGAATGATACAAAAAGTAAGCAGAAATGTATGTATGCTATAAGACCTAGTCCGACAAGTGTACTCGTTCATCCTACCTACT
Source organism: Lippia alba (assembly GCA_037834125.1). Lineage (NCBI taxonomy): Eukaryota > Viridiplantae > Streptophyta > Magnoliopsida > Lamiales > Verbenaceae > Lippia > Lippia alba. The sequence goes on from JBBMKE010433188.1 coordinate 7,023, forward strand.
ATACCTGATAGAAACTCGTTCTATAACAACTCAAGACAACAAGAAAGCAAGAAATAAAAGAATAGCGATCGCTTTGGGAGCGTCACGGGGGAGGAAAATAGAAAGGTAACCTATGACACCGGGGTTCTCCGCCTAGTTCAAAGCCAAAAAAACATGCAACTGAAAGAAAAGTAAACGAAGGGAATCAGTCAACTGACTGAGTGAGAGGGCTAACGCACACCCACACACTATATATATATAAACAGAGCATATATCAAAAGTGGACTCATGAACCGGTAATAGGTTTTGCAAACCAAAACAAACACAATATACATTTTCAAATGCTCTATTCCGATTCATAATTCCCAATAATAGAACAGAAACGATGCTCGGCGACTTCCAACCTACTTCTCAGAATATATCAAAAACCAAAGCATAAATATATCATCCCACAACTCCAATAATGGAAGAATCCACCGATCCTAACCATCCATACAAATATCAAACTCCCGAGAGGTAGCTACCCTACTACGGGTCCTCCCCGGATAACCGGAGGCATCAAAATACCACGCCTTCCCTAGCTCCCAAGGTCGCACGTGATATCTTGGGTGGAGACTACGCACAGCCTTAACCTCAACGGCCCTATACCGTCCCAAGGGTTCCTTACTCATAGCTCCATGAGCTCACAACCACATAACCTTTTACAGAACCAATCTTTCATAGCTTAGCTCGCTAACAGAAAATATAACTGAACAAGAATAACCGAAAAGGCTCATATATACATTTATACTAACTCTCAGAGTAAAGTTGGTTCACAAGGTCATAAACATGATAAATTCAACACTTATTTATATATACATATAGTTACATTCACATGCGGGGCAAGAAACCAACACATAGAGGTCATAGGCCGCTTAACTCTACAAAGTTCCTATCTTCACCTTGTAATTAGAAAGCAAAAGTGGTAGTGAGCATGAAATCTATGTCTCGGGCTCATCAACCGGGTCCTCCTCTGAAAGAAGCACAAGAAAACTAAGACTTAGACTCTATATGGACCAAAATGAAGCACGATAATGAAAAGATATGCATGAGATGCAATGCATGACACTTAGGGGTCATACTAGGGGTGGGAAAAACCCAAAACAAGCAAAAAGAAACGAGAAAACGAAGTAGGTACCCTACCCATGACCACTGACAAGGATCCACGGCCATAGATTTTTCTCTTTGAATTTTCCCACGGCAGTGGGAAACAGCCCAAAATGAGGCAGTAGCTTCTGGGCAGGATCCACACCCGTAGGTTTTTCCTTTGTATTTTCCCACGGCTGTGGGAACCTGTCTGTGGCAGAGAAAGGTCCAAAGCAGGGAATGGATGCGGGAAATACCAAAAACCCCAACTCCACACCACAAAACTCAACAAAAATAATAAGAATCATGCATGAAACATAAATACAAGCTAAGGCAACAATTAAACCAAGTATTGAATAACAATTAAGCTAAGTACAATTTTATTATTTGCACACGCATAGAATGTGTCGGGATTACTAGTAATATATATTAAGCGATAAATCCAAATAATAACTGTTTGGTCTCTTGGTGTCTTCTTTTTTTTTAATTTATTTTTATCTGTCTTCTTTTGTTATGTTTTTTTTATCTTCCTTTTTTTGATCACTTTTTTTTTACGCACGCCCACCCAAATGGAGATTCTTTTTTTTATTTTTTTTATCACTTGAACAATATTTTTCTAATTTATCTTTTTTCTCATCTCAATTGAATTTTCTTTCTTATGTATAATTATCTTTTTTAAAGATAGTGTTGTCTGGTATATTATTCTTTTATATTTATTATAATTTAATAAATAAATTAAAAATAATTATAAAATATATATTAATTTAAAAACATTCTTAATATATTTAAATTATAAAAAAAAATTAATTTGCACACGCAAAATGCGTGTGCATATTTTATTATTGTTTTATTCTTTTCCCCTCTTTGATGTTTGAACCGAGTATCTGCTTTTCCTTTTTCTATTTTTTTTGGTCAACAGTATCTGCTTTTATTACTTTGCTTATTGTATTTGACCTGACAGATAAATAAATGATATAATTATGCTTGATATATGTATAAAGTGATTGATTCACATTCTCCATGGACAACAAAGGGAATTAACAACATTTCGAAACTTTGAGAATCTAATATCACGAGGTTATGCAAAATTATAAACTTATTTTGTTTGAAATTTATGGCATCATCTCCGATATTCACCAAATGTTTATAAACTTCTAAAAACACCCTTACGGCTTTGATAAGGGTATTTTTAGGAGTATTTTCAAAACTTTTAGACTTTATTACAATAATCTTAGTATCTATATTAGCAAACGATTGATATGATAATAACATTTATTTATTTTCTTATCTAAAACAAGTTTTTTTCTTTTAAATGATGATTCTGGCAGATTACTCATCAATGCAAACTACCTGATATTAGGTAAAATTGATAATGTCATAATGAAAGACCTGATTTTTAAAAATTTTAGAGAGTGGTTAATTAAATGATAATTGTAGCATACATGCTAGTTATTTGAATTATCAATTTCATAAAATTTATGCAATAGATGAATGATTCTGATCAAACTAGTGTAATGAAAGATATGATTTGCGAAAATTTTAAAAAGTGATTAATTAAATAACAATTGTAATACACGTGCTAGTTATTTAATTTATTAATTTTGATAAAATTTATACAAATTAGATGAATGATGTAAAATATTTCTTTCCTTAACATTAATTTAATCGAACCGTACCTCGTACACAGAATTACCTTCAATCGGAAGGATACTGAATCTGGATCTAGGTTCACAAGAAAATGATATTCTCGAAGAAAACGACAGCACGGAAAGGATAAGTGATATCATTAACTACAAAAACTACACAATGAGCGAGCATCATTACCAGTGAAAAAGTACTCAAGAGAAAACATACACTTATATCTAAGGAAATTTCTAATCCATATAAATATATTAATGTCAAGCTTCTCAAAATCCAGAAAAGATGACAAAAGCAGGAAAGAACTTACCAGTGTTGCTGATGATGAACAGACCGGCATCTCCACCATCGATATCCCATCTGAAATCACGACAATCCGACGGCCAGGAATGCTGCACAGAGTTCCACCACAAGTTCGAGCAAACAAGGAACATCTTTATGCTCCCGTCGTTTTCCCGCTGGGCCCATATCACCACGACGAAGTTCGGTTTCA
>JBBMKE010433208.1:0-10256 GCA_037834125.1 Lippia alba
GTTATAGGGATGTCAAGGTGGAACGCCTATGACCGTTCCGGTTCCGGAACGCCCGTTCCGGCCGCGATAACGGCGTTCCGGCCAACCATGCCTACAAGGCTACAACGGTCAGAAAATTATGGTTGGAATATCATCGATGAGCGGAGTAATATCGTGCTTGAATGTCAACATAGACGAATCTGCGAATTGCTGACCGTAGATCGAGTCGAAAAATGAGAATACAAGCTGTGCACGGATCATACTTGGTAACTTTATTCTAGTGCACTGACAAGAAAGTTGTTCAGAAAAGGGAAGCATGTGGGCATACACATGCATGAGGAAAGAACAAGCCTTCATTGTGGATTTTCATTATTGAAAGGCTGAAAGCTAATATTAGCTTTCACAATGCATTGCGCAATCCACAGGTGTTACTGCTGAAAAGTTGCTTATTCCCCGAGGACTTGTTCAATCAAATTGTAAAGCTGGTAGGCAACTTTGAAGATTCCAGATCTTCAGCAGTGATTTCCTTATTCAGCTGCAATTCACAAAGAGAGTCATTAACCATTGGATGACAAGAATTCTCCATCTTTAACTTTTTAGAAGGAATTTACAAAGCTATTGAGCATTATGATAACAGAGCTTCTAAGCCAGCATATTATTAAGTCAGTTTGTAACTTTCGGGAAGTTCAGCAAATAAATGCAATGGCAGATTCAGAAACTCAAAAGATTTGTTCTCTAAATGATGACTGGAATTTCAATCATTTTATGGCAACAGTACACAAGAAGCAAATAAGTTTCTCCACTAGCAACCAATAAGAGTGCACCCGTAGATAATTGTTTTGAATCCATTTTATTATCATAGTAGGTGCAAGATACTTCTTCAGATGCACCTGCTGCCTCATGACTTAAAAATATTAGGGATAATTACGGAACTCCCCATGAGGTTTGGCAAAATTATATATATCCCCTGAGGTCTGAGAAATTACAGATTTCCCTTGGCTCGTTACTTCATTAAATTAACAAAATTCTACCTCAAATCCTAAAACTCAGAGGAGTATGCATAATAAAAGTCCAACAACAAGGAGTTTTATGTAAGTATTAAAATTCCTAGGGGTTTTAATGTAAGTACTTGAATTTTATTTTACCTATTTTTTATTTATTTATTTTTTTAGTTTAGCAAAGAATGTTACTTCATGATATTTTGACCTTTTAATAATGAACTAATTCCATTCCTAAAGTTTATGGATACCAAATATTTTGTTGAAAAAAAAATTGGGCATGCATGTGTATATTGGAAAGTTATTTGTATATAAAAGTACATGCATTAGAAATCACCAACATCCAAAATATTTGTTTAAATAATTCTGATGGATATTTATGTGAATGTAACATGTTTGTTATAATTTTCTATTTCATTATAAAAATGTATTATTCTAAAGGGAAAAGTACATCTGACTACCCTGCATTTAGGTCTAATTATAATCTAGTCCACGATTTTTAAAAAATTACAAATTAGTCCCTAACTTTTGAAAACCATTTGTGGTCCCTAGGGTTCAGTTATTTCATTCCAAAAATACCCATATTTTTTGTTAAAATCATATTTTGTAGGGATCGTTTTGTTATTTTTGTAAACTTCAGGGATGATTTTGTAATTTTGGTCATATATTCTATGTAACACTCATAAAAATGTCAGGGGCATAAATGTACTTTTACAAATTCTGCTAAGGGACTTCAGATAAAATAAAATTATAGGGACTAAAATGTAATTTTCAAAAAATTGTGGACTAGATTGTAATTAGGCCTAAATGTAGGATAATCAAATGTAATTTTCCCTTTTGTTTATTGTATATTGCTCAGTCGCCCGGTTGCCTTTCAGCCATGTCTTAATAAGTAGGTCATATTTTTGCAGAAGCATCTTTGATTGAAGTTCTCTGATGTATGGACACGGACACGACACGACACGGATACGGCGATACGGATTTTTTTTGCAATTTTCCACGTGAGAAGTGTCGGACACGTGTGTCCGACATGACACGGCAAAATGATATTTTTAGAAGTGTTTGTGCATTAGAGGTTCTCTTTATTCTTCAGAAAATCTTGCAACTTTTTACCATAAACATGTAATATTACAACACAAACTTAGAAATTTATATTATTAAAGTTTAAATTTCTCATAAATAAACCTCATTTGTTTTCCTTAAATATATTATTTAATATCATCTAATTATAATTTTGTTTATCTCCCGCCACAGAAATTTATTCAAACCCTAAAAACTTCTAGCCCTTCCACCATTTTCTTGGTGATTCTATCAATGGCAATTTCTCCCTCAATCAAAATATTTTAGGAAGTCACTTGAATGTAGAAAAATGTTCGTTATTGACTCCATTTCTAATAATTCGCATATGGAACCTGGCAACCTGCTATGTATAGCATCAATTTTAAAGCATAGACACTTTTATAATTATTATTTGGGATAATTACAAACGTCCCCTGAATTTTGGTGAAAATACAAATTCCTCACTGAGGTTTGAAAAATTATAGATTTCCCCTAACATGTTATCTCCTCTATTAAATTTAATAGAATTTGTAATTTTATTATTTTACCCTTCATATCCTAAAACTCAAGGGGCAATATTTTGTGTTTGTCTAGCATTTTTTTCTTTTTTTTATTTAAATGAACAAATTTCATTTCTATGGATACCAAATATTTTTTTTAGAAAAAAAATTAGGCATGAATATTTATATTTCAATGTTATTAATATTTAAATTACATTTTTTTTGGTGAAAATTAATATTTAAATTACATGCATTAGAAATCAACAATGTTTAAAATATTTGTTTGAAATACATTTATTCATGTTGGTGTATTTTTTATGATTTCTATTTCATTGAAAAATTTATTATTCTAAACGAACAAAGTTTAAATAAACTTATGCAGAATATGCATAAAATTAAGAAATAAACATAAAGTGAAGTCTGTAACTTTTTTATCATACTTTATTGGAATAAATATCCATAAAATATTTATTTTGATTTATACTTATAGCTAAAATATAAATATTAATTAAATTATAAATTTTCAAATTGAAAAACATAATTTTAACCAACATTAAACATAGATAATTATACATTTAATATTATTACAATATACCCTCGAGGGTATGATTCGAATTTTTAAAAATAACGTCACTGAAGTCAGCAAAAATTAACCCCGTTATAATTAGATGGGATAATTTGTGAGAGAAAAAGTAAACCTTAGGGAGTATTCATAATTTCTCAAATCTTAAAGGAAATTCATATTTTCGCAGTACCTCGGGGGTGTTCGTAATTAAATCTTATTATTTTATTTTGTCTCATTATATTGTATCAAATATTTATGCGAACACTTCTTACATGAAAATTTTAAAGTAAAAAAATTGTATCGTCATATCTTTATTATGTTTGTATGACTACGAAATGTATCCAAGACATCATAAATCATCGACCAGTGCTACCAAAGATCACGTAGTAATAACTTTAAACTTTTATTAATCTAGAGATAGGGACTTTTACGGACAATATTAATGGATTGGGAATGGGATAAGCATACAGCATATGCAAACAATGTTATAATGTACTTATTCGAAATGAATACGTTTGCCTCCATTATAGCAAACCTTTGCTCGATGTGGATACGTGGCTCCATTGGCGGCATTTTGCGACTCCTTCAGCCGATCTCTGGTGATTGAAAAGGGAGATGAGCATCTCTCAATATTTCAGGATTCCTGAGCAGCATAGCTAATGGCGGTTGCAAGCACCTCTTGTATGACCATGTTTATCTGCAGATAAATAATAAAGATTAACTTAGTAGTATTCTAACACGATTGGGTGAGACGATGAGTATTCAACCATATGTAGGGTAAAATTTGTAATTTTAGAAAAATTCTGGAGATCTGGATGTAGTTATCCAGTTCGGATCTTTTGCTCCATTGTTGTGTTTCATCTCGTGCTCTATATACCGGAGTGTAACACATGTTAAAATTTATAGATTTTACTAGTAAAAAAAGAGAAATTTACATCCACGTACCCTGCATTTAGCCATAATTACAAATCAGGACCTATTCTTTAGTTTTTTACATATTAGTCCCTAAAGTTTGATTTCGTTAGAGGTCCCTACCTTCCGTTAGGGTTCCGTCAGGTTTACCAAACTCCCATTGGGACTGTTTTGTTATATACACGAAATAGAGGGGTCGTTTTGTAAGGTAGTAGAACATTGAGGGGTCATTTTGTAAGATGTTAACAAAAAATTCAAGGGTATTTTTGGAAGAACAGGTCAAAAATTTGACGGAACCCTAACAGCTGCCGGGGACCTCTAACGGAATCAAACTTTAGGGATTAATACGTAAAAAATAAAAGAATAGGTCCTGATTTGTAATTATGGTTAAATGCAGGATACCTAGATGTAATTTTTCCTAAAAAAAATGACTTTAACAAAAAAACTTTATCCCCAACAGAAATCTGTTAATGGCAAATGACAATTGGCAAGAAAAGGTAATCTTTGACTCATGTATATCCAAAACAAATAAAAGAATCTTACTTCTGTTCTTTCTTGAAAAGATTATGAAATATTTAATCTACAAATATCAATCTATAACTTAGATATTAATGTGAAAATTCAACACAAACGTGGTGAAAAATCATTTGATTTATGCAAATTGGAGAAATAAAAAATTTAGACAAAACAATATGAGATTGAAACCTGAAGACAAATTGAAGAAATCATAGATTTAGACAAAATGATTAATAGATTTTTGTTGGGAAATCAGATTTAGACAAAATGATTAATAGATTTTTGTTGGTATTAAATAATTTTCGTTAGAGTTTTTCCTTTTTTTTCTGCTAGTAAAATTTATAGATCTTGTGATCATTTAGTGTCACAATAGGATATAGACAAAGTACTAGAGATATTTTTTTTTAACACACGCCCCAAGTGGTCAGCGGGATCTGAATCCGAGATCTTGCCTTCAACAAACAACCCTCTAACTACTTGGACCAACCCCTGTTGGCAGACAAAGTACTAGAGATGAAATTATCTAAATGAATAGTTTTGAGCTGTAAATTGTAACGTAAATTCTTTAACAAGGACATTTTATTTTGCTTGTTCTCATGGTATGTCCTAATAATAATAATAATAATATATTTTTTTATTATTATTAAAAAGAATTGCAAAAAATATTTAATATTATGTGCAACCGGGCATCAAAGTTTTTACAACTTTTAAACATGTTCCGCGGGAACACTGTTATAACAGCCTGAAATCTGAATGGAGGTTGTTCTTCCGCGCGCTATTCCGGTTGTTAGTCTGCTGTTTTGGTTTGGAACGGTAACCTACCTAAAATGACGATTTGGTGAGTTATAACAGTTGGAACGGCCCAAAAATAAAATGGGAATGGAATCTTTGCTGGTCAAGAGGTGTCCGCTGCCGCCGCCTCGGGTGGAATTTTTCCTTTTTACTCAATTTTTGGTGTGAAAAGGGAGTAGCCCGTTAGGCTTCTCGTTCTCTTTTAGGGTATATAATAAATTTTTATACTTTTTATATTGAAGTAATAAATATTTATTACTGCCAAAATATAATAATAGGAATTATTAATTACGTAGTCAGCCAAGCGTAGGTATAAAATTTTGAATTTAAATATCCCTTTATTCTATTATTTTTTATTTCAAACATGCTATTTACATTTTGTAATATAATTATATGTCACTAGTTTGCTACCGTTGATATAACTATTGAATCAATAACTTTTGATAAATTATCCTCAATTAATCATTCTTTCATTGAGAAATAAAAAAACTCGAAAATATCAAATAGTCTAAAAATATCTTTAGAGAGTTAGCATAATAAGTCAAATTTAAGGATCAACATTAAAAATACAAACTTACACGCTAATAAAATCGGTCTGGATAATAAAAGGCATTCCTGTCAATCATCCAATGGTCATTATTTTTAGTGCAATTGTCTTGTAGCTGAACGTCAAGATCGTGATGAATATGTTTTGGTTGAAACTTCGTACATTTGATGGTGAAGTGTTTGGAGGCAATGAAAAAGTATCTAAAATTTTTATAATAAAAAAAATTAAAGATAAATGAGGAAAAAATTATCCGTTATATATATTGATCATTTAGTATCATAAATAATAGGACACAAGCAACCCTGCATATATACATGCGCGTGTAAAAAGAAAATTATTAAATTAAAATTTTAAGGTTATTACTTTGTTTGCACTAAAACACTACAAAAAAATGAATTATTACCGACTAAAAATAATTCATACATAAATTCATTTATTGACAGATTATTTATGGATTATCTACAGAACACGTAGCAAAATATATATACAAACTATCTACAAACTACCGACAATATTTTCCTATAATTATATTTTGTAGAAAAAATGTAGAAAATGCATCAAAACCATGGTCAAACTGATTTCACCAATTGATGATTATTTTCAACGGATTATTTACTGAAAATCTGTAGAAAATATATTTTATTTTTTTATTTTTTAAAATATTATTTTTATTGAAAATTTTTAAATATTATATTACTTTATTTATGAATTTTCTTAGCGATGAAAATTTCATATAAAAATTTCATATAATATTTCTCATACTTAATTATTTAATATAAATCCATGCATTCATTGGATATTATTAGCAATTATTTGATAATAGATTAAGATTTTCTCTACCTTCTTAATTATTTAGTTATATATCATTTAATTTGTTCATATATAATATTATAGAATCGTTCCTAAATTAATATTACAAAATAACAAAAACTCAAAACATTACGATTTTCAACAATTAAATATGATCGTTGACAAATAAATTGTAAAATTCAAAACTTTAATAATACAAATCACAAGATTTACATAATTGATACTAAAAAAAATTACAACAAAATTACAAAACGACAATCTTGTAATCTTGAAGATCCTTCCATCTCTCATGGGTGGAGGTATATACTGCTCCCTCCTTCAAGGTACCTGCTTCACATTTTAATTAACTAGTAACTCTTCACACTCGATGTGTGTGCAAAAAGAAAAATATAAAATTAAAATTTTCATATTATTATTTAATTTATAATTATTTTTATTATAATTATAATTTCGTGATAAATAAATTAAATAAGATTAATATTAAATTAAAAAAATAAAGATAAATAAATGATATAAATAAAAATGAAAAGAATTTGATAGAACAGTTTAAGTAGAAAACAGTAAAAGTACGTGGTTTATAAAAAAAAAAAGAAAAAAGAGAGTCCATAACACCAAGTGGGTCTCTCGCTTAATATATAGTATAGATGAATCCATCAAAAACTGACATAAATAAATAAATAAAAAAACACAAGTAAATTCCCTTCATAATTTAAAAAGGGACAATCTTTCAATAGTACCAAAAAATTGAAAAAATTCTCTTTCACTCCCCAGCTTTGAAAAACTTCTCTTTCACTCCCCAACTCAAAAATAAAATTCATTTTCACTTCTCAATGACATCATTTGGGAAAAAAATACATCATTTGGTGATTTAGTTACGTGATTCCTGAATTTTGACACAATATTCTGAAAATTTTGGGAGTGAAAAAGAATTTTGTTTTTGAGTTGAGGAGTGAAAGAAAAGTTTTTCAAAATTTCACTCCCCACTTGGGGAGTTTTGAAGAATTGTCCGGAGAGATAAAGTTTATTAACACTAAATATTTTTAAATAATATCGATCTTTTAATAACAAAGATAATGAACAAATAGAAAATCGTATTACAACAAAAAAAAAGAAAATTCGTATGTTGAGTAGTGGAGTGGTTAAGATCCCTAAATATGTGGAAATAAAAAAAAAAGAACTAGAATTTTCTAAAATACAATTTAATATAAAATACTTTCATATTATCAATAAAATTTATTACAATTTAATATAAATAATTCACCTGATCAATTGATAACTAAATAACACCTACACATTATAAAATTGGGAAAATTACATTCAGGTACCCTGAGATTTGCCCTAATTACAAATCAGTCCCTTTTCTTTTGATAATTACATATTAATCCCTAAAAACACTGTTTCAATTACAAATCAGTCCTTCTGTAGGGGTTAATATGTAATTAAAATAGTATATTTAGGGATTAATATGTAATTATCGAAAGCAGAATGACTGATTTGTAATTAGGGCAAACCTCAGAGTACCTGAATGTAATTTGCCCTAAAACTATAAAATTTTATAGGGATACTTTAAATCAAAAAACTCATTTATGACTTGAAATTTTTTATTTTTTATTCTATATTTTTAATATTATTTTAACTGAAAGTGTTGTTGGTAGTTAATTGGAAAATTTTAAATTAGACTTACCGACAAGAAATATGGCAGATAAATTCATAGATAAATTTATGATAACACATTTTTTACTATTTAATATATTATTGACAGAAATATTAGTCGATAATTTATCCGAAAATTTTATTGACAATATAATTTGTTGGTAATGTGATTGTAATTTTTACCGACATTATATTTTGTAGATAATTCATCTATAGAACTAATAATATAATCCGTCTATAAATTGTAGGAAATCCGTAACTATTTATTGCAAATTATCCACAGAAAATTTCCGTAGGAAAAATCTATAGGTAATCTGCCTTTTTTTTGTAGTGAAAATTCGCGTCTATTGATTTTTAGTCAACACCAAATAGATAATACAAACTATTTGATAATTCAAGTAAAAGTAGGTCTTCGATCTTTAACTTGATCCTCTGATTCTTCCTTTGAACTTCAAGTTGCTGAAACCTTCAAACGGTTCTTGATGAATTTGATGGTTTGATCTTCTTCAACTTCAAATTTGGCTTGTAATAACGTTAATCCGTAGGTTTTTTTTGACTTTTTTAGAATCAAACGCCGGATTTTGAGGGATTTGAACTTGAATAACGTTAATTCGTAGGTCTTTCGACTTATTTACGAATTAAATGCAGGATTTTGGTGAATTCCGCCAAGAACGTCCTTTAACTCGTCGGTAACTCTGTGGATTTGATTCGAATATAACGCCGATTCTCCATAACACCGTGGATCTAGCTTGAATATAACACTTATTCACCGGTATAACGCCTTGAAAATGGATCAAACACCTTGATTTGGTAACTTCAGGGAAGAACGCCTTTGAATGCCTTAGAACTCCGTTTTGAACTTGTAGAGAGAACTTCGGTCTTCTTCTTCTCCTTCTCCTTGGCTTCTTGGATTTGTGTTCTGTGTTGAATGAATTATACATGATCCCTTTATATAGGTGTGGGATTTAAGACTTGTGGTTTAAGTCAAACTTTATTTAATAATTATCTATTGTATTTTTTAAAGAGATAATATTAAATAAAATCAATAAATATTTATCTCTTTAATATTTTTATTTTATGAAGAGATAATATCAAATAAAATCTCATGAATATTAATCTTTTTATATTTTTATTTTTAAAGAGATAATATCATATAAGACTTGAATTTGATTGGTTGGTATGACGCAATACACCACGTGTCGCCATATGATTTGTCTTGCCTTTTTTTTTATTGCAAGACTTGATTTAATTGGTCAAAACATGTCATTTTGACAAGTGTCATCACTTGATTTGTTGAGAAAATAAACATTATAATATTCATTTGAATTTAACTATTTATCTTTGAAATTAAATTTAGAATAATTTCAAAATATAAAATAGCAAATCAAATTAATAATATAAAGTTTATTTACTTGCCTACCTACTTAATTCATGATTATAATTTTATGATAAATAAATGAATAAATTAAATAAAATTATAATATCAAATTGAGGGGAAAAAATTAAAGATAAATAAGTGATATAAATAAAAAAGAAGAGAATTTAAAAGCCCCGTGAATATAAAAGAGGTTAAGTAGAAAACTGTAAAAATATTTGGTTAAAATTTATATAAAAAGAAAAAAATGAAAAAAAAAGTTTATGACACCAAGTGGGTCGACGAGAGATGAAATTATCTGAATGAATAGATTTGAGGTGTAATATAAACTCTTTAAGGACATTTTGGTACTCATGGTAGGTCATAATTACTCCTCAATATTATTTGTAGAAAAATGTTTAAGGGGAAGTAGTAAGTCACTACTAGAAAATTGTCAAATAGCAATGGAAATTTAGCAACGGAAATTATTCGTTGCTATTTAGCAACAAAAATAGCAACGGATAAGAAATTCGTGGCAAAATGCTGTAGCAACGGAATTTTCGTTGCTAAA
>JBBMKE010433217.1:0-10256 GCA_037834125.1 Lippia alba
ATTCATTTATATGTATATTTTAATATATATTTAAAGCTATAAAAAGTGATTTTTAATATTATGTATTTTTTATTTTTTAATATTATATGTATATGTTAAATATGTATATTTTAAAGTGATATTTGTATAGTTTTTTATTTTTTGGGGTTTAATGAGCTAACATTGTTCTGCAAGGGTCAAATTGCAATATTTTTAACGGAAAAATTAACGGCGGGACTAAATTTGCAAAAAAAATGACTTTATGGGATGTAAATTGCGAAATCAATAATGGTTGGGACCAAAATCGAAAAGTGGGTAATTTATGGGACGAAAACAACAATTTCCTCTATGTAATATCACGAAATTTGAGGGGCTGTTTGTAATTATCCCTATATTTTATAATGTTTAGTGTTTACATAAATCATATCATCTTATATTGTTGTTGTGGCGCTGCTGCATGTATCTTGTTAAATTCCCATTGTCCATATATATATATATATATTAAAATACACATCTAAAGTGAGATTATAATGAAGGAAAAATAATTATCTATGCTATTTTCTATAAAGGAATATGATTATATATGAGCAATCAATTGCACTTTTGATCATTTTAATCACCGTTTCAATTGATGATCACCGTTACAAAACTCTTTTTTAAGTGTTTTTTATAGAAAACACAATTGAAATGATCTAAAGGAAATTATCTAGGCTCTAGAATTGTAACGGTGATTTCATTTGTTGAAGTTGGTATATTAGACCTAGCTGGAGTTTGAGCAATTGGTAACACTTCTGGCATGCTTGGCCTATCTTCTGGGCATTGTTGAACACATAAAAGACCAACATGGATTGACCTCTGTAGTTCTGACCACGACGAATACTGCAAGTTCATGAGATATGAATCGACCAATTCCAGTGATCGTCCTTCTCTGTAAAGCATCCATGCCTGTTTATCTAACTCATATTGATCAGGAACACTACTTTTCTCTATAAGGAGTAATAATATCAGGTTACAAAATAAAGGAATAATGTTACATGTCCAAGCAGGTTGAGATTGCGATCTATGCGAGAAAAGCCTCTGTTTCGCTTGCCACTGACAATCTCAAGAACTAGAACACCGAAGCTGAATACGTCTGATTTCACGGAGAACAGGCCATCAGTTGCATATTCTGGGGATATATAGCCACTGCATGCAGTGCAAACATTTAGCAAGAAATTTACTAAATATGGTAGTGTCTGTAATGTGAGTGTTGAGAATTGAATTCTTACTATGTTCCTACTACTCAGCTCGTGTTGTCTCCAGTCTCGTTTCCTCTAAAAGTTCTAGCGAGCCCAAAGTCTGACATCTTTGGGGTCATATCGCAGTCTAGTAATATGTTGCTGGCTTTAAGGTCTCTATGGATAATTCTGAGACAAGAATCTTGATGATATACCAGGCCACGGGCTATGCAATTGATGATGTGGGAACGCTTAGGCCAATCTAACAGTGTGCTTTTGAGTCGATCTGCACGCCAGACAAGCATGCATATCTCTGTTAGCAGAAGTTCAATAACTATACTCTAAATCTGTTTTCGTTTGAGGAGTAATATTCTTACCAAACAGAATTAAGTCCAAACTTCTGTTGGTCATGTATTCATAAATCAACATGTTTTCTTCGCCTTGAATGCAGCATCCGAGAAGCTTCACTAGATTTCTGTGCTGTAGTTTGGCAATGCAAAGTACTTCATTCATTAACTCATCAACTCCTTGGTGAGATGTTCTTGATAGACGTTTGACAGCAATTTCTTGTCCGTCGCCTAGCATGCCCTAATACCCCGAATTTACTCATCAGTTACTTACACCAATATTATTCAAGAGTTCACTTTTCGGTGTCCATTTTTCTGATTTTTTTTTCTTTTGCTGCAAACTTAATTACCTCAAAAACGACATATCTATCTATACTACATTTTGTTGAGGATAACGAAAATATTTATACATTATTAAACAAATGCCACTCTGTTGATAGCCTCAGAAAAAAGTACCTTATAAACAGGTCCAAAGCCACCCTCTCCAAGCTTATTGTTGATTGAGAAATTATCAGTAGCTTTAGATAGTGTATCAAAGTCAAACTGTGGGAGCTCAAGGTTTTTCTCATTGCTTTCATCATTACTAGTATTCATATATTGCCTCAGCCACCCTGCAAAATGAGTCATCTTAAGGATCGAAACTGAAATCGAAGGCTCATTCGCAGAAACTATGATCACTTACCTTACTTACCTCGCCGACTAACAATGCTCTTCCTCGTCTGAGAATACAACACCACGCCGAGGCCTATGAGACCAATTCCCAGCACTAATGACAGAGTCACTATGAGAATTTCTCGCTCCCTTCCTTCCGAGCCTGCAGAAATTAAGTTTTATTTGAAATGAGCAACACAACTATAATCCTATTTTTACGGTAATCTTTGAAACACAGGATGTTTTATGATAATCTGATATAACGTAACACAAGGGTGTTAGGTGCAATTTACTCGTTTTTTTCTTACGTACCTAACTCAGCCGATGCCATCCTAATATAGATATCTTGTCCCTCCGCAGGCAGCTCTTTGATGTCGACAAGGTCATCAAACCAAATTAAGCATCCATGTTCCCCTCCACTTATATTTTCGAGTACGCCATACAAGAACAATTATTCAAGCAAAACACCTTGCAATCTTCAAGATTCATACTCTCGTTAAACCAGGAATGTTTGGTATCTGGCAACTTAATACTCGAATACTTTATAAACGCATCACCCTTTTGGCAGTTCAAGGGTGTTCTTTTATACATCCATTTGACCAATCTGCCCGATCCCAACCTTCCGGATCTTTGTGCACAAATTTATTCAAACATCCAAAAACCGGAGAATTCGCAATGTTACAACTGCCATAAGCACCACATAATCCATAAATATCACAATTATCAGTTGGTGCAGTAATAAAAACAACCCAACCTTTGATTCTGTCAACCCATGTAAATCTCTGTGCAACGCCGCTCGGACTCAATGTAAGCCTTGAGATAACTGAGCTGTTGAGAAGCTCATAATGATAATACACAGCATCCTTCTTTATAACTATGTCAAATGTGAAAATGGAGTTCTTCCGCATGTTGGGGGTCCCGCTGAAGCGTAGGCCATTCCACGGTCCGGTTCTGTACACCTGCTCTGCACCCCTCTTCATGATGTCCTGTGGATAACCAGTGGGGTCACAGTGATAAGTGTAGTCTCGCGGGGTTGGATCGTCGTTGGTGCTCCATGATGAGAGGTATACCTCCATACGAGTCGTGAAGTTCCAACCCATCTTCATTCCAGGTAACAATGTGTCAGTTGGATAATCAAAACTCTGCCAGAGGAAATTGTCTGCGTTATAATCCTCCGCATCTCTCAAGACTAGGTTTCCTGAGTCGAGCAATCGTGCAACTGGGTTGTGGACAGCTCTTGACGTCTTAGTAGACCAAATGATATCATCGCCCTCATTTAAAAGGACTAAAATCCCTGGTTGAATGACTATCAATAAGCCTGGTGTGTTGGTGAGTGGAGTTCCTCTGTTGGCAACCCATACAACTGTCTTTGATGTTACTTTCTTGTACCATACGCCCACGTACCGGTTTCTGGATTTTTCCCGGGCTGAAAAATCCTAACTCGAAAATCCCACCTGACGAAACCATAGTCTCACCATCTCTAAGAATATGAGTTGTGTTCATCGTATGTAAATCTATGGCCATTACATGGGAGGACAATGAGGAATGTATAATGAGAAGTAAAATGATATGGTATTCGTGAAATATGTTCTTTTTCATGATGATGGTTTTCATGGAAGCATTCCTTTCACACTAGTTTATTGTGAGCTTTGATATAGTTTCACTTTGCTGTGTGTACGTAGTTATAGCTTGGTTGATGCACACCTTGGTTTTTCGTTAAACTTCGGCGACCGCGCTACGACACGAAACGACTACTATTGAGGTCTTGTGATGATAAAGAGTTTGCTCAGTGTGGATGTAACGTGGTCCTGATGGTTCTACTATTTTGTGATACAGAAATCTCCGCGTTAGTCAGAAGTCTTGTATAAATTGGTCCAACAATATATGCTTCAAGCTGCTTTCTCACAATGTATTGCTACGGTTGAGTTCCTTTCAAGAAAGAAAAGGGGTGTCAGTGGTTGAGACAATTTTAGAACTATTTTGAGGTTGAGGAAAAAATTATCACAGTTTTCCGGGGTTAAATTCTACCTTTACAAATAGTACTTTGGAAACTAATCACCGACAAAAAATGTTACGATTTTAGAAACTAATGATTTTCTATGTCGTCAACTTATAATGCACGGACACTCTAAATTTTCGCCACGTGCAGTTGTCGGATATGGATACGACTTCGACATGGTACTGACACGTGTCAGACACGGCAAAAGGTGTTCAAAAAAAAAAAAAAAAATCCCGACACGCGTCCGACATGGCACGAACCTGAAGAAGCTTCCGACACAGCCCAGACACTTTAACACCAAAAATTCAAAATAATAATAATTTTTTATATTTTTTTCTGAAAATTTGAGGATATATTTTTTTAAGAAAAAGAAGAATTATATAAATGTGTTAAAGATGTATACTATTAGTTTAAATTTAATTTATTTTTTTATAATATTATTAAATAAAAAATACATCAATATTATTTATAATGATTTTAAATGTTGAATTGGAAAATGATATATATATATATATATATATATATATATATATATAGATATATACTGCACACATTTTTTCGTTAAAAAATTAACGTCTGTTAGGTAAAAGACTGAAATTTAGATTTTTTGAGATATAGAAGATCCAATGTGAGAAAAATGAAAAGTTTAGCAACAAAATAAAAAACGCTCATATATAGAGAACAAAAGATGATATTTTCCCAATAAATCCTCATGTAAGAATAGAACTATTGGAAACTTTTGAAATCCTGAATGAATCGTGTGTTATCTTAAAAGCAAAAATCAGCATCCTTATTCGGACAAACATTAAATGTCTTGCACCAAAATGAGACAAACATTTAACATTCTCATGGAAACGATTAGTTAGAAACTTAGATCAACATCCTCACTTGAAGTTTGACCTAATTACACATGCAACCTTCTCGTTAGCAATTCCACTGAAAGGCCACATATTAAGAACTACACAAACATGTTCATGAACCATGATAACAGAAAACGAAGAACAATCTCCATAAACTTCTTACAGCAACAAATGCAACAAAACATGACTTCCAGAAGATCACTTATTGTAATATTCCTTTAATACACCTAACACCCTTTCGGCCACTTCTTGCCCGAACAACCTGGGAAAACTCGAACCAAGATCGATCTCAATAGTCGTATTCTTAATTATCCGATCCCTTTCGGCTAAATAAGCACTCTCGATCTCTCCCACATCTCTCTCCACACCAGCACAAGACTCCATCCAAAACTGGAGCAACTCCTTGGCAATGGGTCGCACATGGTGTTCGATTATCTCATCCATTCTTTGTCCGTTTTCAGCATCGATGCGGACTACAATTGCCGTTGGAGAGAGAACAGCTCGTATGTAAAGAGATGGAGAGACATAAGGTTTTACCTCTCCCAATGTCTGAAGCTGTTGTCTGTGTTTGTCCATCTGAGTGTCCTCATAGTAAGTTTTGAGGTAATCGGGATACAGAATGAGATCTTTTCGTGGAGTTAAGTCCAGAATTAGGACAAGGGATTCTGGGCTGCTTCGGATGAGCTCCAGGAGGAAATGTGGCACATTGGTTGAAGGTTTCAAGTAGGATGAGAGGCTTGTTATGTTTAAGGCTCCTCCAGATGGCAATTTGCAGTGAATCCAACCTCCCAATACTAGATCGATCTAATAAACGTAGAAAGTTCATTAGATTTTAAGATTTGATATGGTACACGGTTTCAGAAATTGTTTATATATTCAAGAGAAATTAACAAAATCAAATCTTTTCCTTTGTTTAGCTTATAAAGGGAAGTCTGAATCAGAAGCTCCTGTCACTAATATATTAAGAAAGTGTTAAATACAGTTGATTAGACCTTTTTGTTTGATCTAATTTTCCCTAATCTCATGTTATTTAGTCGATATTGAGTCATTTGGACTTGGACCACTTAATCTCCGGTTGCGTCAAACCATTTAATAATTCGTTGATTAACCGCTATATAATATATCAATGGGGAGGGAATGTGAGATTAGATGAGATCACAATTAGGTGAGACTAGAACTCATCGAACATAAATGTAATATAACATATCTAACACAAAATTAACTACGATTTCACTGAGTCCTTTTCCACAATCTTAAGTACCAAACAAGATTGTTTGTTGTTAACTCAAATTAATATGAACTAATAAGCCCAATCCAGATTAGCCTCCAAAAAACAATCTCGCATAACTAACACTACCCAACACAATTATGATACGTAGATTACTCAATCACATTCCCAAATCTCACAGGTTTTGATTCTTTTTCCAGTTATCTAATTCTTGCCAGGGTAATATCTTGTCAAATCAAATCGCTTATCGCATTACAATCCAGCTCCTAATCTACTACCCAGATATCTTCATTATCAAAAACCCAACGATCACACACAAACATCATAAACAAAAAAATCAAGCCCTAATTTTCCAGCAGCTAATCAATTATGAAATCGCAGCCAATTAATCATGAAAATTAACTTTGTAACTCTCGCACTGATTAATAAAGCGCACCTGAGAAGAAGGCAGGCCCGATCTGAGGTGGAGGCAAGCTTGGGCAGTTCCAGCGGCGTTCTCAAAATGCTGTACATC
Source organism: Lippia alba (assembly GCA_037834125.1). Taxonomy (NCBI): domain Eukaryota; kingdom Viridiplantae; phylum Streptophyta; class Magnoliopsida; order Lamiales; family Verbenaceae; genus Lippia; species Lippia alba. Next base: position 6,796 of record JBBMKE010433217.1, read on the forward strand.
CGCCGGCAGCGTAGAAGGTTGCAGCGACGCTCCAATGTGGCTTTCCACGGAGGATACCAGCTCCACCATCAGGTTTTTGTGGGGGCCAGAAACATGAGGAAACTGCATGAATTTTTCTCTGAGCTTATCGCCGGAATCCATGGCGGCCGATCGGCAGGAAAATCGGCCTGCACCTGAATTTGAAAGGCGAGAAGAAGAAGAAGGAAGGCGGAAGTGTGGGAAATTGATGTTGGGAGAGATTATAGCCATGAGGGATTCGAGAGTTCTCTTCTTCCATTTCGGTTTTCAATAATTGGTGAGATATTTTTTGGTTTAGGGATAATTGCGTGCAAATCTTGCTCGAGAAAATTTTCAGAACAGCGACAGCACTTCTTCAGCGACTGATTATCTTCTCGCTGTAAATTGTAATAGAGTGTTTAAGCTGCCTGACTGTATAATTAACTGACGAGCATACCATATTTGCACTCTATAAGTTTTAAATTTATATTATTTTATTTCTTAAAATTTCAAAGTAATAAATAAGTTCCAAAAATTAGTTCCTTATTAACTTTTTTTAGTGAAAATGCGGCTGGAAAATTTTTGCATAATTGATTGTGAAGGACTGAAGGATGTCATCTTGAAAGATCAGAACAAGAATACCCTTAGGCTGCATTTCCGTTGAAAGTTGGGAAAACGAAGGTTAAGGGTTACCCCTAAATCAAGGAACAGATTATTTATCTATCTCTTTTTGTAGGCCTTTTTACTTTGAAGTTTAGTGCTAACTTTAATTGGGAGCCTTTTTACTTTGAAAAATGGGAAATCAAAGGTTAATGTCTGATTTTACCGAAATACCCATACAATTTTCATCCCTTTTCCCCCAAATTGGAAGCCCTAATGTCGATTGCTACATTGTTGATATTGGCTCTGCCTGAATCACTTGAACCATTCTCTCGCAACCCACCATACACGCATCACCAAAGGACAAACGCATCATCCAGGTCAGGTAATCAACTAGCTTGAAGTCTCTTGTTCCTTTCCTCGCAAATGACTGCTTTTGTTTTGCTTATAATTCCTTACAAACCGAATGCAGCATTGGCGAATAGTTGCTGCGTTCTCTCCAAAACCTTTTACTACAGTCATTTGCCGTGTCCGAAGGAGGAAGAAATTCAGTCATTGAAAGGTATATTCCAGTTGGTATTGTATGCTAGGAGAGTTTACCCAGTTCATAGTTGCATTTATCTCTGCGTGAGCAAATTGATTTCTGATGTTTGATAATCTGATTGATAAATACCCATTTGATAGTTGGTACTGTCCAAGGATATGTCTTCATGCTGATATTACCTTTCTTATTAGATGCAAAGGTTCGTGGTACCTTACGAATGTGGGTGTGGACCTAAGGAATTTTTAAAGGCCGGAGATTTTGCACGGAATCCTGGCCGCTTCTATTACCGTTGTCCGCTGAAAACTAAAAGTTGCAGCTTCATCTGGGCAGACGAATTGTTGTCCCATAAGCATTCCAAGTTTCATCACCTTATTCTCCCTTATCAAGACACCTTCAATCACAAATATAGCAATACGCGAAGTCCTCAAACGAATGATCTCTCACACCAAAATGTGGGTCCGAGTTCGGAACAAGCATCCTCGTCATCGAACGATGCAGCTGGCCTGATACCCATAGGCGTACGAGCAAGCAAGTCTGAATTTGTTGCTGTAATTTGTTGTTGTTATGGTTTCTTGTGCACCATCTTTTTTATGTTGTTCGTTTTCGCCTTCATTATAGGTAGGAAGTGATCGGTGTGATTGAGCTACTAATTTGTATTCATGTAGTTTGGAGTGATTCCAATGGACCAGCGGTTGCATATATCAAATTTCAGAATTGTGTTTTATTTGACCTCAATTGGTGATTTTCATTTATCATTTTGTATTATACTCTTGCTTAGTACTGCAAAAGATTGAAATGCAACCAAACATGTTAAATTAAACAGCAAAACTACATAGGAAACGACATATTACATGAAACAAAATAAGTCCTTGTAAGCCAAGTACTTATTTCAAAACAGGGGCAAATCCTAACACGAAGGCATTGGAAGTTTGACTGGATACAATGTAACAAGACTTGAAATGAAACAGAGATTGAATTAGGCTCTGTGAAACCTATGACTTTATTTATTCATTATGCTTCTTAATGGTTTTGTCAATCTGCTACTTAATGAAAATTTTACCTGAATTGATATATTCAGATTTCGTGGTATGATTATATTGATTAAACAACTATTGTATGCACTGGTTAGTTATTTTAGTGACAGTGGGTGTTGGAGTAATATCCTTCTAAGGCCAGGGGCTGTTAGAGTAATATCATCCTAAGTACAGGAGATGTTACAATGCAATGTTGGTATGGATGTATGCATTAGTTGCACTGGTATAATCCTAGTTTCATGATTTAATGTTTTGTGCTACTCCCTTTTGTTTGTGTGTGTTTGTTCCATTTTGTGAACTACCGGTGTGTTGTTCCGTTGTTTAATTTAGCAAGCGATTAACCTAAGCTCAGTTTAGTATAAAATTACAGTCGATTTCATTGATTAATTGTTATGCTTAGTTTCTTTACCAAAAAAATACATATGTTTCGTACGAAGAATTAGGGACAGGGGGTGCTTGAGTAATACATGTCTGAGGACAGGGGGTGAAAAAGTAATATACATGTAAGCATAGGGGATATTGGAGTAATATAAATGAACTAAACATGAACTTAAAACACCAGTGATCATATAAGAAAAGTAACCACGAACTTAAAACATCATTGACCATCTCTAAACCTGAACTTAAAACATCAGTAACCATATAACAAAAACTTAAAACATGAACTAAACGTCACCCAGCATTACAACTCCCTATACAGTAGCCAAGAAAATAACAAAAGTATTCAAAATACATACAGGACTTTGATCAAGCTTCATAACATTAATGATCATATAATTAGTTCACCTGCATGATTAACTAAAAAATAAACTAATTCGCCGTTAACAAGTTTCATCACATAGGCGCCCCTTCCAAGGCAAGATAAACCATAGCACACTTTTCCTCGTCCGGAACCTCAAAGAACACGTCCACTTCGTCTTGCTGCTTACATAAGCCCTTCGTTGCTCGAACAAGTTCCACCATAGCCAAAGCAAGTGGCAAGGCTTTTATGGTGTCGTAGAATCGTTTACACTTCACAGCATGTTGTACGTCCACCCTCGTATTAACTTCTGTACGAAGTGCATCTGCAACATTATTCAGTGCATCCATCGCCTTCTCCCACATTTTGCCAATCGCGTCAACAATCTCCACAACGTCGTTGTCTCGCTTACGCTTCCCCTTATTCTGTGACTGTGCCTGAGTATTGTCAGAGAGTAGGTGATGTGATCTATCATGGCTCAAAGCATGAAGATGGCGTGGAGTTAGAGAAAGAAGAAGATCATCACGTGCATGGCAATTCTCATGCA
>JBBMKE010433237.1:0-10254 GCA_037834125.1 Lippia alba
TGTGCACAAAAGACTAATGTATGACCACTTATGATTATGAATTATGAATTATGGATACACGAGGTGGAAGAAGGAGACTAAGCCTTACGCCGGGCTCACTTATGACCTTAAGATTAAACTTGAATCGAATTGGTTGTTATAATCCCATTAGGTGACTTGTTCTCTTTCTTGCCCACTTGGGAAATCTCTTGAAAACCTCTCTTGGGATTATAGCCTGCATGAATGTGATTTAATTTCTGTCTTATATATACTTATGCCCCATTTTGTACCCACCAGTCTCCTTTAGACTGAACCCAAATCTTGTTCAGTTGTTTTGTGCAGGTGTAAGAGTGCTGGGCGGGAATACGAGTCTTGTGGAGTCTTGCATTAGTGTCTAGCACTTTCTTTTTTGTCACACACATATATTTATTTAATTCTGTAATTATGTTATGGAAGCTTATGGCGCTTTACTTTATGTTTTTAAGGCTGTGAAGGCCGTGATACTTGTATTATTTTGTTAGAGCCCGTGGCTCAAATTGTTAATGTGATATGTATATGTTTAGGCTTCCGCATTCCATTGCTTACTCTGATTCGTATTTTAGTCTTGTTGGTATGTTTGGTTCAAGGGTTAGTCCCGCCTAGTCCAGCGAGTGTGTTGTGTCCCCGTTCGTCTTGATTCGGGTCGTGTATGGACTTTCATTTTATATGCGGGTCGGGTCTTGGTGCGGGGGATGTGGCGTCACCCGCCGGGCGTACACCTCCTACCTGGTGGGTGTTAATCCGAAGGTCATCGAACACCACCCCTTCAAACAGCGCCTCAAAACTCAGAGCGATGAGCGCAATGAGATTATCGAGCAGAAGGTCAACGAGCTTCTGGATGCAGGGTACATAACCCCAGCCAAGTACGTTGATTGGCTGTGCAACGTCGTTCTGGTGGCGAAAATGGGCAGCAAATGGCGGATGGGTCAAGACTTCACCGACTTAAACAAGGTCTGCCCCAAAGATCCTTATCCGTTGCCTCAAATCGACCAACTGGTTGACTCTACCGTCGGCTGTGAACTGCTAAGCATGATGGACGCCTTCCAAGGATACTATCAGATTTTTATGGCCCTGGAGGCCATGAAGAAGACCGCGTTCATCGTGGTGAAAGACATCTACTGCTTTGAGGTAATGCCTTTCAGTTTGAAAAACGCAGGTGACACCTACCAAAGGCTAGTAAACAAGGTTTTCAAGAGGAGATAGGGAAAATCATGGAGGTATACGTTGACGACATGATCGTCAAAAGTGAGAACAGGAAATCACACCTGAGCGACCTGGGTCGCGCATTCGACCTCCTTCGTAAATACCGTCTGAAGCTGAACCCGAGCAAATTCTCGTTTGGCGTGGAGAGAGGCAAATTCCTTGGCTACATCGTCAGCCAGATGGGGATAGAAGCAAAACCAGAGAAGATCATAGCGCTCAAGAGCATCAACAGACCCCACACAATACGAGACGTCCAACGTCTCGTGGGTCGAATCATTTCTCTGAACAGGTTCATCTCTCGATCATCCGAAAAAAATCTCCCCTTCTTCAGGATTCTCCGTAACATCAAGAAGTTCGAATGGACTGATGAATGCAATGAAGCCTTTGAGAGGCTCAAGGAATATCTAGCCTCCCCTCCCCTCCTAACCAAGCCTATCCCTGGGGAAACCTTATACTTTTACTTGGCAGTCACAAAAGAAGCAGTTAGCTCTGTCCTGGTGGCCCTCCGCGACCGAAAACATCTACCAGTTTACTACGTAAGCAACATCTTGCACGGACCGGAGGTCCGCTACCTAGAAATTGAAAAGTTCACCCTCGTCTTTGGTACATACATCCCGGAGGCTCAGGCACTACTTCCAAGCCCATTCTATAGTGGTTCTCACCGACCAAGCGCTGCGTTCAGTCCGGGTCAAGCCAAACGCCGCAGGACGTATTGCCAAATGGGCGATCGAACTGGGGCAATTTGATATCAGCTATCAGCCCAGGGCAGCCTACCAGGCTCAGATTCTAGCAGACTTCTTGATCGAAAATAGTGACCCAGCAAAGCAAACTGGCCGCTCAGTTCTAAGGACCATGTCGGTCGATGGCTCCTCAACCTCCTATGGGGGAGGGGTGGGGATCTCCCTAATAAGCACAAAGGGACAAGAGCTTGACTTCGCCATCTCTCTCGACTTTCCGGCCACCAACAACGAGGCAGAGTATGAGGCTTAATCGCAGGTCTCAAAGTGGCTAGGGAACATGGAATAGAGAGAATCTCAGTGACGACAGACTCCCAGCTCGTCGCGACCAGGTCGATGACTCCTACGAGGCACGCGAAGATTCTATGATCAAGTATCTGGCCAAAGTCAAGTCGTTAGTCTCAGAATTTAAAGAATTCAAGCTACAGCAAGTCCCCAGAGAAGAGATCACATGCGCCGATGCCATGTCAAAATTCGCTAACTGAATGAGGGGCACCCAGGATTAAAAACATCACCCACCTTTCAAGCAAGGGTCAGGTGATCAACGGAGAAACGGAAATGATATGCTCTATTGACCCAGCAGAACCATATTGGCTCGATGAGTACATCCTATACCTCCGCAATGGGACCTTGCCCGGGGACAAGAATGCGGCAAGGCGTTTACACTATAAAGCAGCAAGCTACTCATTGGATTCTGAAGGCAGACTCTACAAAAGGGCCTTCACAGGACCAACGAAGAGATGTCTTCGCCCTTCACAAGCCTTGGATGTGCTAGAAGAAATCCACAATGGCCAATGTGGCAAGCACGCGGGTGGTCGATCTCTGGCAAAGAAAGTGTCAAGAAGCGGCTTCTATTGGCCCTCGCTCAACGAAAATGCCAAAGAATACGCCCGCAAGTGCATCAATTGCAAAATGCACGCCAACATCCCACACCAGCACCCAATGGAGATTATCCCAGTCGATGTTTACTGGCCATTCGACCAGTGGGGCATTGATATAGTTGGCCCGCTCCCTCTCGCAATAGGAAAAACACGATTCCTAATCGTAGCAGTGGAATACTTCTCCAAGTGGGTTGAAGCCCAGCCTGCAGTAAAAATCACTGAAAAAGTTATCCAGGATTCCCTCTGGCGTAACATTATCTGCAGGTTTGGCGTACCCAGAGTCCTTATATGCGACAACAGAACCCAATTCCAAAGCATAAGGACCAGGTCGTACTGCACCGACATGGGCATTAGCTAAAGGTTCGCTTCTGTGGGATATCCCCAAGCGAACGGCCAGGTCGAAGTGACCAACCGCATAATCATCCAGAACTTGCAGAAATGATTGGAAGCCAAGAAAGGTGTCTGGGTCGAAGAGCATGATAAAGTCCTTTGGGCGTACCGGACCACACCAAGAACCGCCATGGGTTTAACCCCGTTCTCCATGGTCTACGGGTCAGAAGCAATGATCCCCGTAGAATTATTGCATCAAACAGCCCGAGTAGCCAACTATCAGCTTGTCGGAAACGCTGAAGACCGGGTCTATGAGCTCGATACGGTCGAAGAGCTCCGCCATAAAGGTTACCAACGACAACAGCAGTACAAGGCAGCAGTCTCCAGAAGCTATAAGAAGGGAGTTCGACCCAGAGCTTTCCAAATTGACGACTTGGTGCTTAAGAAGGTTGAAGTCACCAAGCACGTTGGGAAGGCCCCTACCACATTTCTAAGATAGGCTGCAACAAGGCCTACCACTTAGAAGACATGGAGGGCAACCCTATCCCAAGATCTTGGAACGTACACAACTTGAAGAAGTTTTAAGTTTAAGTTGCATATCCCTGTATACTTCCCTTGATTCTATGTAGATTTAACAATGAAAGAGCGTTTTCAGTCAATCTGGATCCCTTTTGTCTTAATCAAGGTTAAATATCTCAAGAACAGTTTCGATCCGGTAAATCCGGGCTCGCTCTAGAGCTCAGTCAATCTGAATTCGCTCCTGAAAGTTTTAGTGTCTTTACACTTATCAGTCTGAGTTAATGTTAAACATGTTATGAATCTTACCGAATGGTCCTAGTGTCAATACACTTATCATTCAAAGTTCAAACACATAAATAATTAAAAACAACCAAGCACTTAGGCCAATCCCGAGCCAAGCCCAGATTTACAGAATTCACGAGGGTCCAACCCCTCCAATAATAACGAAAAAATCAAAAATTTAAGCAAAAGCTGGAAGGTACAAAGCTGAGAGAATCAAGAAGCCGGTGCTTTATGAGGATAGGTAACCGAGCCACCAGACGTCGTTTTTGCTTCACCGGTGGCCGTTGGAGCTCTCACGCTCAATGGTTGAGGGTTTTCGACCGGGGGAGGTACGGGGAGGTTCCGAGCCACTATTTCGTCCTCTGAGTCCGTATCCGTAGGGAATTTTGGCAAAGGCATGTGGATAGTTGAGAGTATCTCCTCACATCGAGCTCGTTACCCACTGCTCTCAGCCCTGAAGCTCTCCATTAGCTGCTTCCTCGACTCCTCCAAGTTTACCCACGAGGGCAGCTCGAAGTACCCTACGCTCACTGCCTTTTCGTCCGCCTTTTTATCTGCCCAGTGAACAACCCATCCGTACGGGACCTTCGACCAGTCAAGCTCCTTTTCTTTTTCCATCCCTGCGACCTCCTCAACGTTTTCGGTGCACACGAGCCCTGCTCTGCCTGCTCGTCGATCAATTCTTTATCATCTCGGATCGCGACTTCAAGAGGTGCGACTCGATCGCGGAATTACTCAGGGAGAACCCCAGACTGATAGGGGTTAGCGAGCCCAATCTTGTCGGTGCTCAGCAGGAGGTCTCTCAGGATAGGGTGGTGATGATGGACTTGGGACAGACACTTAAAGAACCCCAGATCTATGTCGTTGATGGCAAGGGTCCCGGAGACTGTCTCGAAGACGTCCGAGTTAATGAAATCCCAGACCGCTTGATCCCGCAATGTTGGCAGCAACCTATTAAAATGCCAAAAAGCGCACTCTATTCCAAAATCTCGACCGGCATCGTGTGCCTCGGTCCAGCCCTCTCTCCGACCCGCCTTCTTGGCGCTCTTGCACACATCTTCTTTTTTCTTCTCCTTGTTGTCGAGAAGACTACGCGTAGAGGCCAACTCCACCTCTATTTTCTCCTCTTTCTCTCGGAGCCACGCTAGTTCGACCTCCAAGCTTGATTTTTCCACGGTCGAAGCATGGAGCTGCTCGTTCAGATTCTTCACAGTGGTCGCGTGGTCGACCTGCGACTCCTCCAAAACCTTCTTCAGGCGCGCGCATTCCTCTTGCCAGCTCTTGGCATCCAAAAGACATGCCCGCTCGGATAACAACTGACTCCGAGCCCTGCGATTCATTTCATTGCGCTTAGCAAGGTGGCACAACCGGATGGACGCCTACAAAAGCAAGCACGGTTCATTAATCGGAAGGTAGGTGAGAATCGACATAGGAAAAAGAAGAGCCTGAGGCACTTACCACTGCGTGTTGACCGGCTATGTTCCAAACGAGCGTGGTGTCATCCTCCTTCGCCAACTCCGCATGGTCAGCAGAAGTCTGCATGGAGTGATAGATCGCCGCGAGCACCTCAGGATCGACTGGCTCAGTCGCCAGCCTCCTCTCCTTCCCATCTGGCGTCAACTCCTAAATGTTGCAAGGGTACTTGGGTCCATCGAAGGCCGCGATCGTTATTATCTCTCCGTACTCCTCCTGCAACATGTGGAACTCTGGAGGGGCATCCATCTGATAGACAGGGATCTTCAACTTTGGCCTCCGGCCCCCATCTCTTTGGATCACGGGAGATGAACGGTCGAGGGCCGAGCCTGCCCTTGGTCATCTCTCGCCTTCTCTTTCCCTCTCTCTTGTCCCGAAATCTTTTTTGGGGCAGTCCCATCTTGCTTAGTGGTCTTCCTCTTCCCCGTGCGATGAGCTCGGGGCATGTTCTCGATATTAGGGTCCACCGCAAACTCGTGCTCCGACTCCGGATCCCCAGCAATATCTGCTGTGAGCCCTTTCTATCACGGCTCTTGTGAACCACCTCCAGTTTCTTGACCCACCTCGTCGTGCTGCGCAGCTGGGAGATGATGGGCCCCCACTGCTTTCCCGCAGCTTTACTCAACTCGGCCACTCGCGCGAGCGTGTGAGCCTCTGAAAGCGCCTCGTGGAGGGCAATCTCAGTAGCTAAGGGCGTCTTACCCTACCCCTTCTTTGCATACTCATTCTTCAGGTCCTTCTCCCTCTGAAGGGCCTTGCGTTTGACAGCCTTGTCCCTCGCAGCCGTCATGATAGTGCCTGCACGTGGAAAAATTGTGTTAGACCCAAAAGTTGAAAATAGGCGACAATGTTGAAAGAAAGAAGTGTGAAAACTTGATTGGGTTAGAATGGTCCACGGTGTCATCACCTATCTTAATCTTCCCGTGTCTCACTATTCCTGGAGCTAATCCTAGACTTTGGAGCAGGTGAGAGCTAGTAAATATATCCCTGTCCAAAGGGGCCACATGCCTCAGAGCCGCCATCAAGGTGTTTGGTCAAGTTACTCGACCCTTCTACAACCTCGTCTCTGCCACGTCATTCCAAGACGTGTGCTCCAACCCATCCGAACCACCAGAGAATCTGATGTATACCCACTTTGTTTTCCAATCTTTTCCATGGGAAGTCTTAGTCGAATCAAACAGCTTGCACCCCGAGCAAGATTGGAACTTCACGAATCCCTTGCAATTAGGAGAGGCAGTAACATCGACCGAAGCGGATAACAACTCTGCAAAGTGCTCCACGCTCTCTGCTTGGCCCAAAAAATGCATCAATACCCGGAAGGCTATCACCATGGCATGCCCATTCGAAAGTAATTGTACCGGACTAATCTGCAACTGGTTGAACAGATTAACTTAGAATGGCGTCAAGGGTAGCAGAAAACCATACTCTATGGCCTGAAGTGACATGACGATACACCCCGCTGGAGGGGACCCCATGTGGTCAGTCGGTGAGGGGATTATCACGTTGCATTTGCTCTTCAATTTCCCCCACCGGTTAGGCGATTCTTCGTTGTCTCCTTTTTCGATTCCTCTACATCCGCCTGAAACTCGTAGTAGAATTTCGTCATTTTCTGGGCCCCCTTCTTCGCATGACCCCCTCCCTTCTTCTTCGGAACCGCTTCAATTTTTGACCTAGGTCTGCTCCCAACAGACATCTCCTCAATTTCCTCTACAAACGCGGCAACCGTCGGGTTATCGACCGAGTGAGCGCGACCACTCCCTGAGGCCTCTTCTCCACCTTCCTCTGGTGCACCAGACCCAGTTGCCACCTCCGCTCTCTCCGCGAATTTCCTCTGGTCGCGGAGTTCGTACATGTATAGGGCTGAACGGTGGGTGCTCTTGGTATGGGCCATTTGTGTGTGAAGAAAGAAGCAAGAAGAAAAGAAGAGGAAAAGGAAGAAAATTTGAGGAACTGAGGCGTACCTTTTTGAGTTCTGGAATTAAGGTGCGGAAAAGCTCTGTGTGCAATCTCTCTATATTCTGAAGTCTTGTCAAGCAAGTGGGAACTGAGAGAAATATGGGCTAAGTCCCCCTTTTATAGATGGTTGTTAGGTAATGAAGAGATCCTCCCTTCAATCGTGGCCCTCCACGATCTCACACCTGGGTCGTTACTCGCTAGGGATCCACGCACGTCTTACCCCAGAAACGGCAACATTTAATGCACCATAAAGAGACGTGTTGTGTACAATCTGTTTTCAAAAAAGCAATCATCACACAGAGCGGCGGCAAAAGACTTAGTGTTTCCCGCTCATACCATTAATGGAAGGGCACACGTGGAAACCCCCTTGCTTCCACAGTTCCCGACCCGCGTCGGTCGATTCAACCTCGCTCGATCAAGCCCAGCTCGAAATTCTACAGGTCGAAGTGGGCACCCAGGGCGAGGTCACCAAGGGAACAACCCGACTCGCTCCGGCTCCCTCACCTCCGACGTCTCACTCCAAAGTCCACAGGAACATAAATGTACCAATGGACTTGGGGGGAAAAGACGATAAGGGAGAAATTGGGGCTCCTACATAGCCCGCCCGATGCACGCCACGTGGTAGCTGACGCGGACAGAGAGACGTCCTCAATTTCGACCCAGAGCTCGTCTCGCCATCGACCCATCCCTTGGAGGAATTTGTCATCCATACACCTCACGTGATTGGGGTCGTGACCCGGGCTCCAGACTCGACCGAGGTGGACTGTCGAGACCGACCCTCATCACTCCGTACGTGAGCATTAAATGCAGATTCCCTCCACTACCATGCGTATTAAATACGACCTCCCAAGGATATTGTTACGGCGTCGCTGCAGAGGCAGTACAAGGCTTTTCCCGTAAAAGCACTGTTCCGGTCACCATCTCCGCCCACCTTTAACAAACCAAGATCCACACTTCCTGGGATGTGTACCCGCACACAGTCTCCGCCTATATAAGCCCTCTTTCCACTAAGATGGAGTTAAGTTTTCCTGCTCACACCGAACTCTCTACTCTCTCGCATTTTCGACCCAAAACTAGTCCCTGACTTGAGCGTCGGAGTGCCCAAAAAGGGTCAAACCCCTACATTCCTCTTTTTGGCCTTTGAGTTCACGTTTGTTCCTCTTTTTTCAGCTAAGGAAAGCATCAGAGTCCTTCCACGTTACAAATTCTTGGGTGAATCGGAGTCCTAATCTACTGTCCTCGCACATAGCCGGATTTTGACACGATCAGTATCATTTTTTTATTTAAATAATTTGTTTATTTATTAGTATGATTCATATTAATTAGTGTCATTACTTTATTTGAGAAAATCATCTACCCTTAACTTGCTCACTGAAATAATGCTCATCCGATTAAATATACATATTTGAAATGATAAAATTAATATGTTGTTATTCATAAAAAGGATAAATTGATGAGGAAGTGGATATTATAATTATTTTATATTTTATTGAGGTTATTCGTAGCTATGATTTGGTTTCAATTTTCAATTGTTATAATTTTAAGATACATCTCCGGTTATAGTAATAGTAATTGAAAATATATAAAAAATGAATTTTTAGGAGAAAATATTAATTTTACGCATTATTAAAATTAAAATGAATAAAAAATTTGGACAAAAAATAATAATATGTGATAAAAAATGAATAATTTTCCAAAAATAGAAAATAACATAAAGACATACCAACATAAACACTCCTCGGTCCTCATATTCTCTACCATCATATAGTCACAATTATAATTTGCATAATTTGTTATATTTAAGTTATACTCTTTTACTATTCCCATTATTCATATTTCATATTCAATTGTAATTATTAATTTTTTTTTTAAATTTCTAGCTCTCTATCACAAGAAAATAAAACTTTATATTTATAATTTAAAAAAAATTATTTATATTTAAGTCTTAACTCTTACTATTCCCACTATTTCTTTTTTTTTTTTTTTGTTCTACAAGACGGACTCTTTCTGTCAATGGTAGTTCAAACTATTCCTTATTTCTTATTCAACGGTAATTATTAATATTTGATTTGCTCTCTAACACAAGAAAATAACACTTCATATTTTCAATACAATAATCGTATCTCAAATTCAATGTTAGCTATTCTTTTTTTTTTTTAATTTTTTTCCAGAAAATTGTTAATTATTAATAAAGATCAATTTCATTTCAGCCTCAACTCTTACCTTTCTATTTTTCATAATTCACATTAATTATTATCATTTTTTATTTATGTAAAGTATTAATTATTTTTACTTTAATTTTTTAATATTTTTTGTTTTGAATTATCCATTTAGCTATTTATAATGGTCCAATACCACCATCAACCACAACACAAATTACACATCCAAAGTAATATATGAAATATATACATTCTTATCATTGAGAATAATTATGCTTTCGAAATAATTTCCCTCAATTCACTAAAACCAAAACATATAGAAGCCAAAGTTAAAGTGATGGTTTATAGACAAGACAATACCAAGACTGAAAAGCAAGATTATAAAATTATAAGAAATCTCATATTCATAAATGATCATGTAAATAAACTATCCAACATCTTTGACATTGCAAGTGAATATTAAGTAATATTTTTTGTAATATTTGAAATATTTGTTGATATTTGTCAGCTTCCATTCACGAATCAATTATAAAAATTATATTACCTCATATATACACATGCCAATGGGAATTTCAAATTCATTTTAACTTTACAAATTGTAGATCAGATTTGATTTTGATATTCAATACATGAAAACATTTGCTTCTTATATATTTTCATTTTTGCAAATATATTTTTGTACAGATTATTAAATTT
>JBBMKE010433267.1:0-10252 GCA_037834125.1 Lippia alba
CATGCTCACAAATACATTCAATTAGACAATTAATCAAGTGCGGGAAATTAAATTACATAACTTACAAGAATGCAAATTAAATAAATCCTAAACCTTAAAACTCACATGCGTGGCGCGCGTACCTGTACGAACAAGAAATCGGGGTGTCACAATCTCTCCCCCTTAAGAAGGACTTGTCCTTAAGTCCACTGTATTGAGTTCTGGACTCTAAGCAAAACCTCTCAGCATTCATCCCACGCGGGTTCGCGACATCCTGACAGGAATTAGTTCAGAAAGGGTCTTCAACTCAATAAGGGGCTTCACGCTTCAACGAACTTGATCCCGACTAAGAGTATCTCAGACGTTTTCGCATGATAGGAGGGTCCAAATTGATTCATCTCCGACCATTTGAATTCATCTAAAATTACTCACAACTCAAGACCACGAATGGGTCATTAAAGAACTGTACCACTCGTTCGCCAATCCTAACGGGCCTTCTACCAGCTCAAATTCATAGTTTGAAGTTAGTCCCAAACCGACACTAGCTTCAACTCCTGTCTCGAAAGACACATCACAGAATCCGATGCTCAGCACGACCCTCATCTCACCGAGAAACAAAAGCACTCAAACACTCGAGCAAACAACAAGAGAACCCCGTCTCTCAAGCAACCACGAGAGAACCCCGTCTCTCAAGCAACCACAAGAGAACCCCATCTCTCAAGCGACAAGAAACACAGCAACCCAAGAGAATAAATAAACAAACACTCACATAACAACCATAGAAGGAACAGGCGGGAAAAATCAGATACATCAATAATAAAATGTATGATGCACGTGGTATGCATGTTTGAATGTACCGTTCACCATTATTTTAGGAAGCTTCCACTATTTTGTTTCAATTCGACATTCTATTCTTGGTTGAAGTTCCTCGGCCTGTAGCATCCTGCCCTGAAATGCCCAATATATTCAATACCTCAAGAATCACACGTTCTTCTTTTCACGACCTACTTTCTCATCTTGGCTAAACCTCAGGGGCTATGGTTCTTTGGACGACATACTTTATTATCAGTCACCGTCCCTGATTGCACATTCTCGAGGAAAATTTGGCTGGGAGTGTTTTGGTTGTGGTTTTTCTATGTAACAAGCACCACAAACTTAGGACACCATTACGGAATGGGATATATTGATCCAACTTCCTTTCCAAATCTGACATAAAAGTTCGAATGAAGCTCTCTTATCCAGTAATCTACTTGTGAATTCTTGAGATCTCTTCACGTTCCCGTAAGAAGAAATCAACAACATTAATTTTGCACCCGTGGATACCATTAATTATCCTCTATCCTGTTTTGCTGTCTCCGTTTTTCAACACCCTTTGCTAGAAGTGATCCTTTTGATCACATCCTCAAATTTAATCCATCTCTCGATCATGCTCTCCCCCTTAAGAGTTTCTTCTTTAATTCCTTGAGCTCACTGCATTGCTTCTTTGGTTGAAGATTTCCAATTTCTTCACTTGGCTTTCGTCATAGGAGCAATTCTTGCCAAGCTACGAGCCCAATGATCCCGCTTACATTCACTTCGAAGTAATTAGTAGTAATAGCAATCTACTTCTCTCCTTTCAACCTTCAACTCTATTTCTCCCAAATCTTAATATTCCTGTTATTTCTCTTGACCCAAAATTTGAAACCAAAAATTCTTCCTTGTCTTGATTCAACTTGGCCTCGATTTGAATAGTTGCATAATGTGTGAGGTGGACAATTCTTATCAAGTAGACACTAAGCAATGCATGACGGGTTACAATGCCAATGCACGTAATACATTTCACAAGTAAGGATGCAACACCTTTGGACAATTAATTTAAATAAAGATACATGCGCACATAAATAAAGGAGTTTAAATAATTTAAAGCGATATATGATGCACTTTCCATGAATGTAATACACCTGCCCTTGTAGTTGAAAACTTTGGCTCGGCCATTATCCTTCATGCTTCCAATTACGTGGTTGCCTCCAATTTGTTGATCGTCTCTTGTTTACCCACGGTCTTCTAAGTCCTAAAAATCATCCTGTATGGACGTATGTATCTCCCTGGCCTATAATTATGTTTCTTGAGTCCGAATTCTTCCATGCCCGTGGATTCAACATCCTGATTTCTTTCAAAATTTTGCTATTCATTTGCTGTCCGAATCCTCATCCTAATTGGTATATGGCTCGAGGTTCCCTTGATTTCTTCTTGATGAACTCGAACATTTGAATGAACTTCTTCGCCGATTGCTCACCTTTGAACATATAATTTCCTTTCAAAACCTCTTTGCCTTTCTTAACCGTTTCCATTTGTTGTTCTACATATCCAATTCAACCCCGCCACTCGACAATTCAGCTTGGATCTGGAAAATAAACTCCTATCCTACCGAAGATAGAACCTTTCCACAAATCGATCTTTTATTCCAAATTCTACCTTCCCTTCATAACGGAGAAATCTTCTCCTTTGATCTTAAACTTAGGAATTGACTTAGCACAACCTTTACCCAAGAATTAACTTCCTCCCTTGTGGTTTCTGTCTTAATTTCTCTACTACTAGGACTATAGCCCCTATTTAGAAAATGCCATACTCCCAAATTTTTGTGTAATATTCCCGGTGCATTCCTACGTCATCCATGCCTGAGTGAGAACCGGTGATAGCTTGTTGTCGAGGTGAAATTGGCCGTGGTTTGATATCATCTTCGTAATCTTTAAATCACAACTCATTTCAAATATAATGCATGATATTCAGACATGCTCATGCCACATAATCAACAACAAGGCACATATTCAATGGAAAATGCAACAATTAATTCAACAATATTTGAAAGAAATACATTTCAAGGATTAAGAACAGTGCAATGCACACATTAACAGGTAGTTCCTCAGCCGTATGACCTAGACTCGAAAGGACACGACACTAGAACTCAGGTTTTGCAACCTGGAGCTCTGATACCACTTTTAGATGTGACACCCTAAATGGAGAGCACCACATCCCCCGCGCTATGAGTCCGGTCCACCCATGAAATATAAAACCATACATGAACCAAACTCACAGCGAACGGAAGATAAGAGAAAAGACTAACTAGCTAGGTGAAAACTAACCCCATACCAAACAGTCAAGTAAACCAACATGAAATGCGGGAGCTACTGTAAAGAAACAAAAGAAATATAAGCGCACATGCTCCAACAATTACAAAGGGGCTACAAGCCCAAACAAGAGAATAAACAATGTCCACGGGCCTGAGTATATGTATAATAGCCGACACGGCTTACAAGAATGTATAAGGCACATAGGCCAATTAAAACAGACAGTAACTACCAAAACATGAAATGCGATATGTGTACAAGGTGCAGACTCGGACAAAAGAGCAAAAGACTCCCGCCTAGCAAAGACTGGACCTACAAGAACAACTAAAAACAACGAGAGGGTGGGGTCAGCCAACTGGCTGAGTGAAGGGGGTATACATGCATATATATAATTAGGCAATCAGGCAGACATAATCCCACTATACGTTAATCGTTATTAAAATAAGTGACAAGAATCAGGAATGATCAATACGTACGGGTGGAATTACGTCAATACATGCAAATCAAGTAAACAAGATATAATATACATGTGTTGATATCCATACGCCTCTGTTGATGCCCATTTTACCTTAACAATCCACGAACTCCCGGTTGAGCAGCGACTGGGGGCATGCCAGAGGTTACGGATATCTATGTATAACATTTTAGGGGAACTCGGCAAGAACGGTTATTTATTCCATCCTGGACTCCTCTTTTCACTTATTAAAGGACAAGTACGAGCAATTAATAAACGCACGAGCACGATTCATAAATTATATTTACTATAAGTGAGAAAAGCATGTACAAATTAACCTCCTTCTTCAATGATGGTCCGGGTAGCTAACCCTCGCCATCCACGACACGATGATCTGCAGGTTCATGATTCCCACAGACCGAAATCCCATCTCCCACCAAATCTCCTGGTAGGTATCTGGGCTGCTCCAAAAAGGTGGGACTGCGCAAGAGGTCACCGTCGGCCCGATACCTCCCCGGATCACTCAAGCCACAAGCCCCTGGGCCCCAATAATAGTAACAATAACCACTCCGGCTAGTCCAGTGCTAGAAGAACAGGGGACAATAACAATATCTCGCAAAACAGGCTCAAGGTTAACACTAACATAATTTGTAAAGTATTTTCGGTACATAGCCGATATAGAAGATATGGTTAATTTAATAGGAAAACCATTTGGCTATGTTCGATTCATGCAAGTTTATAGGTCGATATAAAGGAAAACCCTCACCTCTATGTGCAAGAATAACCAAGGAAGAGGAACCACAAACTACGAACGTATCCACCAAGGAGATCATTGTACAAGAAAGACAACATGGTGTACTCGTAAGACACGACTCAGAATGGAACCAAGTAGGACGCATGGCAATGTTCATGAAGTGATGTGACATGTATAAAGAATAATAATGTGTCATGGAGGTGTGCATATATACAATTAAGGCCACTTAGACACATAAATGAATCATATATTTCATAATTCCTAACAATTCAATAATTAATGATCATATTCATGCATATAAATTTCAAATAAAATCATGTAGTAACATTCAAGTATCGATTCATAATATAAAGTATCGAAAAACATGTAAATGAAACGTACGAAATAAAAGAATAAATAAAGAATTAAAGAAGAAACGAATAAAATAAAACATGGCAGAACAGTTCCCCGCCCGGGTAAAATTGATCTAAGAATTTCCCCGACTGGAGAAATTGCGCCTGCCTTAAAAACAACATTTTCCCTGCCCAGGGAAAGTTGAACTGAAAATTTCCCCGCCCGGGGAAATTTTCTGGGCACGAAAAAGAGCAAGAAAACAGGGGCAAGTCGCGGGAAGGAGAAAGGAAGCAAGAATCACACCCCAAAACTCAATCAAATCAACTCAAAACAATTACATATCATGCACTCAAATTCATCCTTTAGGCAATAAATTATCCAAAGAAACATGCTTGAAACTCATTAAATTCATCCAAGAAGCCCCCAAAATCACAAATATACACTCATGCTTCCAAGGTCCAAAAACTACATCCAACTTCATAAATATACACCACGTATACGACAAACAACTCAATAAAACTCAAGGAATTCCAAAACCAACTCAACCCTATCACATGCTCATGAATCATAAAAAAAACCCCATATAAATCTCACCTTGAATGACGAAGAAATGAAGGGAAAAAGATGGATATATGGCCTTGGCTTGATTCTTGAGTGAAAAGATGAAAGAAATCTCTTGGCTCCTTGTGCTTGGTATGGACCGATCAAAAAGGAAAGAAGAAGGAAGGGGTTTTGCTCTTGTTTGGAGAGAAAAAGAGAATAAAGGGTGTGTGTGTGATTGTGTATATATCGATATATGTAGGTGTAAGAAAAGGGAAAATGCAAGCTAGTCATTGGAAATTTTAAAAGGATGAAATGTGGTATGCAAGTTATAAAATATTACAAATAAGCCCTTTCAAGTATATACATATAAGTCCCACAATATCCTCAATAATGCAATTAAAATCATATAGGTAACATGCTCACAAATACATTCAATTAGACAATTAATCAAGTGCGGGAAATTAAATTACATAACTTACAAGAATTCAAATTAAATAAATCCTAAACCTTAAAACTCACACGCGTGGTGTGCGTACCTCTACGAACAAGAAGTCGGGGTGTCACACTAACTAAGCCTCACAAGGAAGAGCAAGGAGAAGCTTCAAGAGAGAAGCAAAGCTAGAGACCATCTTCTTCCTAAGAGCTCATATCTCTCTTCTTCCCTTCACGAATTGAGGTATGTCTCATGTTTATTTACCGATTCTATCTTCGTTGTAGGCATGAGCTTTGGTGATTTGAGATTGATTAGAGGAATCATGTGGAATTAGGAAATTATGCCCCTACTTGTGATTTAGGCTGAATCCTTGAGTCATCAAGAATGTTTTGTTGATCTAATTGCTCCTTGTGTGCTCTTGATTGTTGGAAATTCGAATTTGAGACCTAAGTTTGCATAGTTCCATGATTTAGAGCTTGAATGCATGATTTGGGTTTGGGAACTTTTGAGGAAAATCCTTCTTAAATTTTGGGGATTTGATATCTAGATGCTTGGCATGAGTTGTATGTTCATATATGTGATTTTCGTGCTGAGTTGTGGTGGCTTGGTGTTGGATCGCCATTTTTATGTTTTCTGCTCCAGTTTCGGGGTGGGAACGGCCGTTCCCACCTTACCCGGTGCTGGTAAGGTTGGGACTGTGGTCGTCCGTGTGCTCAAAATGGCCGTTCTGGCCTAGGGTTTGAGTTTTGGTGGCTGGCGTTTCCATGCAAAGCTTGGACCGGGAATGGTTGTTCCTAGTCTCACTGAGGCTTTGTGTGGGAATGACCGTTCCCATGCTCTCTTGAGCGTGGGAATGACCATTTCGGTGCTACTGTTTGACTTTTTACTTCGTTTCTTCATACTTTCTAGATCCATTTAAGTTTCTTATGACTTATATGTTTTGGTATGATTGCATTTGCATCTCTGAACCTTTATTACTTCATTGTTAACATGATTTGGTGATTTATGTGAGATTATGCTATGTGATCTATTTGTACATTTCATTCACTTATTCCATCTCATTCATACTTGTCTTGTCGTTTGATTCATATAAAGTCTAAGTTTGAGTTTCTGTCTGTCCAGTTATAGAGTTTTGTGGTCCGGGTGAGCCCGAGGTTTGAGTGTTTGGCCCTACACATTCCAGACTCTACTTTTGCACGAGGTGAGGTTTAGGATTTTGT
The DNA here is from genome assembly GCA_037834125.1 of Lippia alba. Lineage (NCBI taxonomy): Eukaryota > Viridiplantae > Streptophyta > Magnoliopsida > Lamiales > Verbenaceae > Lippia > Lippia alba. The sequence goes on from JBBMKE010433267.1 coordinate 6,824, forward strand.
ATACTGCGACCTATGACCTTTAATTTTTGTTTTCCAATCCTTGCATGCGAGTATACTACATTATATTTTATTATATATTGGATATGATATGTTTATGACCTTGTGAACCATCTTGAGTTTCAAAAAACTATTGTAAAGGTATATGTAAGCCTTTCCGGAAAGTTCGTCTGTATTTGTATTGTAGCGAGATTGGCCATGAAATATTGGCATTATGATTGTCCTGTCTTGTCTTGTTGGATCCGGGAGCTAGTACTTGTGGAGGCCGGTATGGCAAGGGCTGTCGGATAAACCCACTTGTTGGTTTCATTTGAGATATTTTCACGCGACCCGGGTTGTAAGAAAGGTGTTGTCTCTTGAGCCTTCGGCTTATAGGGCTAGAGAGGCCTCATGTGGGTTGGCTTCCCCTTAAGTTTTGTCTTGATTGGGTGGTAAAAATCATCGCGAGGTTCTACTGTCATTGGAGTTGAGATTGGATTGAATTATGAATTATGATTGAATGTCTTATCCTGTGGAGTGAAGGTTGGAAGCTCGTACTCGCCGAGCATATGTCTTATCTTGTCTTGATTGAATCTTGTGAAACGGGATAACTTTTATAAATGGTTTGCAAACTTATATCTATTTTGGGTATTTTCAACTGTTTTGGTGTGCAAAACCCCAGCCCCGGTTCATGAGTCCTCACCATTGTCTTGTGTTGTGCTCTTTATATGTATTGTGGGTGTGCGTTAGCCTCCTCACTCAGTCAGTTGACTGACACCTCATTTTGTCTTTTAGTTGCAGGTCTTTTTCTATCGAGCTAGGCGGAGTTGTGTCTATGGTCTGCCTTGTTAGCTTTGTCAGAGTCTGTTGCATTTCCTTTATTCGCATTTACTGTTGGATTACTGTACCCATATTACTTATGTTTACTTTATTATTTATCCATACGCGGCTTAGATAACTTGGCCCTGTGTAGCATAGGTTTGGATATTCGGCCCTGTGTGGCGTTGTTGGATTGTTGTTGTTGTTGTTGTTGTTGACACTTCTGAATTGCTTTCGCTATTTGATGACTGGATTATGTTAATTCGCTTCCGCACTTGTGATTGTTGCTCTTACTTCCGCATACTCTGTTAGTAGTTAGTTCTGTCTAGCCTAGCGAGTGTGTTTGTCTCTCGTTCGCTGGGATTTGATTTTGGGTCTGGACTTCTATTCCTTATCCGAGATTGACTCATGGGGCGGGAGTGTGACATCCTTCGCTCGGGGTGTTACATTGTCACTCACGTGACTTGTAGCCTATGCACGAGTGGCCCCACCTTTTCGTTAATCTGGTTCTACCATAATCATCATGACCTGGCATTTGTATGTGGCCCTTTAACTTCATTATTAGAATAGTAGTGATACTAATTAATTAATACCATTATTCAATTAATTAGTTCACAGATCACACTACCATAATCTCGCATGGGTGTGCGACCCTTATCCGAATTATTAAATGAATCATAGAACCTTTCTGTCAATGAAAATTAGTGAAATATGATCCTCCTACAATCTCATCCCTCAATCAAGATCCTAAGGCATGAGAATAATATTACAGCCTTAATAATCATGATCTTTAAAGTTAAGTCCGTTTCCTCCATTTAGATCTCAATCCAAGAAAATCCCATTTTCTCGATGTCTTTATCTTTCATCCACCTTGGCCAAGAGTAATATTTAATGGACTACAAAAAACTTAATGAGTAAGAGATCATTCTTATTCTTAAAAAGTGAGGTCATTTATCGATTCTACTATGCCACTTGTGTAATCCAACCATGTAGCGAAATTCAGTTGTCTAGAGTTGACACCTTTTGAGTCCATATCAAAGATTATAGAGTTAGCTCATATGAGTCATTACTCAAGTCAAAGGATTATTAATCACGCATTGACATGTGAGATATTTCCTAATCTGGAGGTTTCTTGGGTTTGTCCTTTTCCATTTAGGAATGTTCTCACACGGGACATCTCAGTGATCTAGTTTTCTCAACAATCACCCTCATGTATTACGAACGTATTATCATATACACTTCTCATCCCATGAAATTGGGTGATCCTTCTCAAGGATGTAATCACACAAGCAAGTCTTAACAGAGTCAAGATCGACACTCCCACTGTCTGTCAGACTCATCGACTTGAAGAAGTTTCAAATCCTTGCCTATGGAGTTAAGAACTTATTTCATGTGTCGTTCTCATAAGGACAAAGCTTTTAACGACCTCGGTAGATTAGGGGAGTTCAAAACATGCATAAATAGTTAAACCCAATAGAAATAAAATAGCTCTTAAAGAAGTGTTGCCTATGAATGAAATCATTTAGTAAATTATTCAAAGACTATTTGTGATTTACAAGGAAATAGTAATCTAAAATCTTTGTTTTAAGGGCACTATTTCTAACATTGATGCCTTCGGGTGCAAAGTGTTATGTGTTTAGAGTAGAATTCTGAGAAGTAAGGTTTAGATATGTGCTCGTACTCTCCGAGCTTTAGTACGTTATGCTTGATTATGAAACGGGATAGGATTTCAAGTTAAGTTATGCCATGTTTGAAACGGGATAGGATTTCAAGTTAAGTTATGTTATGTTCTAATATGTTAAGTACATGTATGTTCTGAAAAATGGTTTTGGAGTGTAAAACCCTACTCCCGCTTCATAATCTTTTGTTTAATACTTGTTCTACTCTATATTACGTAGTGTGTGGGTCTGCGTTAACCCCTCACTCAGTCGGTGGACTGACACCCTCTTTTCAACATTTTAGTTTGCAGGTTTTGTTCGAGTTAGACAGAGAGTTGTGTCGGTCGAGTCTCTAGAGTTGGTCTAGGTCATATTGTATCTCATTTTAGACATTCTAAAATATTGTATATTAATTGATTAAGGTATGTATATCTTTTGATTCAATCACGTATATGTTGGATTTTTAGTTGTTGATATGATGTATTTGGCCTGGTTGGCACCTATTGTGTATCTTTGTCTTGATTCTTTGTTGTTTTGATTGCATGCTTCAACTACCTTTGATTTGTTGTTGCGTGGTTAGATACGTTTTAGCTCCGCCTAGCCTAGAGCGTGTGTAGGTCTCCCATTCAATTTTACTCGGACACGTATATGGATTTCACATTTCATATACGAGTTTGAGTTCGAGGGATGCGGTGACTCACTGCTCTGGGTGCTACAATTTTGATGCATTTCAAAATTCACACCACCCTACAGGGATGTTGTGTTAGAAAAACGAAATCAGAAAGCAGTGGAATTTTAAAAATTTCCAACAAAAGGATCGGGACTCGCAATCATGAATCCAAATTCATAGGGTTAAGAGGCTTACTTTCTTAATAAACTTTCTTGAAGTGTTACAAGCTACCCAAGAACGCTCTTCTCGCGGCTTGATCCCCTCTCCTTGGAAAAGCTCGAATCTTTCAAAACTTCTAACTTGAAG
>JBBMKE010433278.1:0-10252 GCA_037834125.1 Lippia alba
ACTCCGGATTCAAGGCCTGCATTTCTTCAGGCTTCTTCTCCTTGCCATCGAATTTCGATTGGGGTTTCTTCCCTTTCGCACCCGGATTGGGCGGTTTCGGGGCTTTAGTAGCCATGCTCCGGTGGATTGGGAGCCGAATTAACGATTGCCTCCGCGGTTGCGCCGCCGCGGCAGCTCGGAGGATCGATCGGAGCAGCATTTCCCTTTCGATTTTCCTATATTTGTTGTTTTGTGGATTCCCTGTGGTGGGTTTTAGAGGGTTTGGGGGAAAAGCAAATGACCGGGGTGATGAGTGATGACTGATGAAATGTCAGTGCAAAAATGATATTTCCAGAGTGAATATTCTTTAATTGTCCTTCTTAACCCTCAACAAACAATTTGGATTATGAGTTGGGCTCGGCCCAGTTACAAGGCATACATAACAAGTAAAATTACTGGATCATGATTAATGATTTTATGATAGGACCAAAAAAAAATTATGTGCTTAGCCCAATATGTCTTGAATGTATATTATATATATATATAATATACCTATATATATAAGAGCGGTATTTGGATTTTCGTCATCCAGGTGCAGAGTTGTGCGAAGCATGTGATAATTCCCTCCTCTATGCCAAAACGACGTCGTTTTGCTGTATGTGGAACCTTCCCAACTCTTCCTCCCACTCCCCAGTTCATCAAATTCCCACCTTACTCGAAAACCCTATTAAATAAAATTTTCCCCATCTCAATCACCGACATAAAAGCCGCAGCTGTTTCTCGAAGGTTGAAATTTTCAGATTCCTCGGGGAGGTTGTGGGTGCTTGAGATGCGTTGGTTTTGTTAGTAAATCAAGAAGAAGAGAAGTTTTTGGTGAACTCCATAACTCTGCAGAAGGTATGATAGAATTGACGATGATTATAAGATTGCCACAATTTTGATTACCCTAAGAGCCGTAGTTATGCGGAATCTTTAGATTTTTTTCTTCTTTGCCCTTCTTTTCACATTTCTTTTTTCTTATGTGGAATTTAGAGATGTGAGTTCAGAACTTGGATTCTTTCGGCTTGGAAGAGCGAAATATAAAATTTATGTGTGTTTTGATTATCAAGATTCAATTTTTCTGAAAATTCTTTTTTGGTGGTTTTCATGTTGCAGGTTTTGGGAATTTTTCAATTTTGATTGAAGGCAGACGTTAGTTTGGAGAGGAAGGGTTTGAGATAAATGGATTCTTTATGTTGTCTTCATAGGTGAGTTTTGTTCTCTTGTGGAAGGAGATATATATATTCATATGTGCTGCTTTTGGTGAACTTGTTATGGAATGCTGTGAATCCTATGATACTGAGGTAAAGAATGGAAATACTATTACTAAAAAATGCGAAAACAAATGTAAGTATATCTTTGTTTGGGTTGTTAAAGTGATTCCCGTTCATAACATAACCATGAAAAGATTAATTCATGTTTTTAACTTGCTATCGTCTAGGTATTTTCAACATTGAATTAGCTATTCTTATGCTTGAATATTAAAATGTTCTTTTTTTTTGTTTGCATAGTACTTATGTTACATTGATATGGTCGAGCATGAACTTTTTTAGTTCATTGAATCATGAAAGTTACTTTATCAATGTCTCTATTATAATAATGGATTATAGATCCTTTGCCATCCTTTATCAAATTTATTTTCTTTGCATGCTTCCATATTCCATCTCTTTTTTGAATTTTTGTTGTTGGAGATTTATTATAAACACACAATTTAATTACACGAAAAGGAAAATTATATATACTTAACTTCAATTCTAAAAATTAACTAATTTCATGTTTACATTGTTCAAAAATGCAAGAAGAATGAAGAAATAGCCATTGAAATTCAGATTTCGCTTTAGTATTTTATTTTCTTTTTCGTTTTTTGTATTAGAGATTTATTATAAACACACAATTTAATTACACGAAAGGGAAAATTATCATATATTATATATCATTAACTTTAATTCATAAAAATCAACTAATTTCATGTTTACATTGTTCTTAATGCTTATATTATCCTAAAATGTAAGAAGATTTTAAATTGTGCAACAGCAGTAGAGAGTGATGACTTATGGGGATGGATAACTACCGAACCTCAAGTAAGTCACAAGAAATCTGCTAATTATTTATTAGTTTGGTCATGATCCTTAGCTTACAGGTAAATTGTAGCTGCGAATATTTCCTCACTCACTCTCCAAATTTCTGATCTCTAGCTGTCTCTTTCTCTCATGACAGTCTCCACTTAATCCCTATGTCATCGTTCATTTCGGTCTCTCCCCATGTCTCTCCCTATCTCCTAATTACTGAGTTCAATTAATCAAGTATTTGTTTTTATTTTATTTAATCAGATCATCTTGAGTTCGCTATTTGTTTTATTTGCTTAATTTCTGTTGTGGAGTGATCAGCGGCATGAAGTTCTTTTCCTCGCCAAGTCTACTATATGACTTCTATGCTTCTGAATTTCCAGAGGATTGTAAGTGTTATCCTGCAGATAAAAGGGATGAGTTGCATAAAGTAAACATTGTCACACAAAATAAAATATTTGTTTTCTATGTCAATGTACATAACTTATTGGCTTGTAGCAATTGGAAGTGGTGTTTAATGGTTTTGAGTTTGACGATGACCAGGCTTCCCTAATCTTAGAGATTCTGATGAAGAAAAGGACACTGTTTCTGTAATGATGGTAATGTATTGTTAATATATATTTTAACTAATTGATTTGTTGTTCTTTTTTAATTGCCAATATTTCTAGAAATGTTGCAAAAACAAGATCCTCGATCTGTTGTTGGGGAAATAAATGCACATAGTACTTCTTCTAGGAAAAAAAGAATAAGGACTGATATAAAATTTTGGGTTTTGAGTTTGTAGTCGGGAAACTTGCTGATGAGTTATAGTCTTTAAGATATGGGGCTTGAGCGGAGAACCTCAGTTTTACGTTAACTTTAAATTATTTTTCTTGTTATCCTCCAGAATTTATTCTTTGCGAGATAATGGTTGAGTTTTGTTCTATTCTTGTCTATTACCATACAAAATTTCCTGATATAGTGGATACGCTACCAGATATTCCAGCTCGGAAACAATTTGCTAAGTATAGAGGTATGAAGTCTTTCAGAACCTCCACGTGGGACCTAAAAGTATGTTTTTGTTTCTGATTGACTCGGTCATCATGGTTCTTCTTTGTCTCTGCTCTCAAATTGTTAAGGGAGTTTAACTTTTGAGATATATATTCATATGTGTTGCTTGTGGTGAACTTCTTAGTTGTATAGAATTTCCCATGAAGTGAAAATAAATGTTATCGTATATGATCTAACATGTCTCATACCGGATTGCTCCATTCAAATTATCCGTCATATGTTCCTTTTTATTGTTTGTTTTTCTTATTTAGCAGTTATCGGTTGACATTTATGGGTAGCAAATGTTGGCGATTCAAGGGGTGTACTTTCTAAAAGCAGGCAAGCTATACAATTGACTATTGACATGAACCCAACACCGAGCGCATTATCATTGAAATTCAAGGAGGATTTATCTCAAACATGCTAGGTACTAATTTCAGACTCTTTTTTTACGTTGGTTTATTGAAATTTAATTTCAAGTACGAGAATGCCTTGAAAAATGATGCTTTTAGTGTGTATGGATCCCTTGTTTTGTGAAATTTTTAACTTCCTAAAGGTGAGTTATGTGGTATGTTTATCCTTTTGTAGTAATATTGAAATTTTCACATATTTATATTTTATATATGATTTAGAATTAGAATTTGCTGAATGTTAAGTAGTTCACAAAAATTAGGTTGGGAGTTGGGACTTTGGGCACGAGTCTGTCGGGGGTAATTGTAATTTTCATAGTAGTTATATAGTTTGAAAGCCAATGTAAAAATGATGTAGGAAGCCAGTTGGCAGAGCAAGGGCATTCGATCTCATCATGATCAATGGCGAATTTCTTGCCTTGAAGGTTGGCAATCATCTATGTGATTCTCTGTGCCTATCAAATTTCTTGGTTTTGATTATGGCCTCGAACAAATCGTTACATTTTTATTGAAATTCCTTTTCAATTTCTTTCATTTAAGTGCAATTGGTATTAATTTCAAAATCCGTCTACATATAGAAAAAGCCCCCTAAGAAGGGGCCTTGTCACATCCTATCGCCTTGGGCAGCAGGTTCTGCTATGATCTCTAGGGATTGCCCATGACAATGACATTCACGTCATTTTAATTCATACACTACATTTATGTGAACTTGATTCTATTGTGGTTAGTGGTATTTGTGAATAATTTTCTTTTCTGGTATTTATTTCATTGTAGTCTCTAATTACTTTATGGTGCTTTCTCATAACTGTGAATCTTCTAAGGCTTCAATTGTTTCCAATTGATGAATGTACTCACAAAGCCTTTGAAATGGTAAGCTTGGAATAAAATGATATTATGTAGGTAATTCCTCTAGCAGTTGTGATCATAACTTAGAATATGCACTAAATCTACTTTTTCCAGGATGATCATAAATCCCATCTTGAGCCAACTCTGAGTGCACCAAAAAAATTATTATCTGTAACGAAACATCTCCATTTCAAGTGAGGAAACTTAAGCTTATTGTCATCAAAAGAGTTGATGCTTTTTCGTTATAGGGCACAAAAGAAAAATTTAGTGGGTATCAGAAGTGTGCTAAGGACTCTAATCTGTTTGCAGGAAATGTATATTACCAAATGGGAACATTTTTCGTTACATATGGGATGGAAAGTTTTCGGATTTAATGTTGTTGGACTCCTCTCTCTCTCTCTCTTTTTTGAATTGTAGTATTGACCAATATAATTCAAAGACAAAATTGTTATCAGAGAAAATTGCATTTTTAGTCTCATACGAAATAAGTCAATTTTTTTTTGGTCCCATATTTTTTAAATAGTCCCACCCTTTTAGTTTTTTGACAAATATAGTCCCAAAGTGTAAAGTTTTCAATATTAGTTCCAAAAAATTTTAAAAAATATATTTATAATATTTTTTTAATTAAAAAATGCATATCAAACATAAAGAAAATTTTAAAAGAATACCAACCACATGATTTTTTCCTTAATAAATAATAAATTATTACATTTTAAAGTATTGTTTTAAAATTATAAAATAAAAACATTATACACAATAACATAATTAATAAAATAAAAGCAATTTGTAACCATTTATTTTTGAAAAATATATTGCTACTAATTTATCAAAAATATGTAGTAGCCATTTATCAAAAATATATGGCTACTAATTGCTTTTTAGTTTTTTTAATTAATATTATATTGTTGAATAAAAAAATATATATTTTTAGTTATTTTTATTTTTAACTATATGGATTCTTTTAAAATTTTCCTAATATTTGATATGTATTTTTTAATTAAGGAAAAATATTATAAATATATATTTTTAAGTTTGTTGGGATTAATATTGAAAATTTTTCACTTTGGGACTACATTTGTCGAAAAACTAAAAGTGCGGGACTATTTAAAAACTACAGGACCAAAAAAAATTGACCTATTTCCTATGGGACAAAAAATGCAATTTTCTCTTATTTTTAATATAACCTAATTATAATAAATAAATATAATGATAATATTATATTAGTAAAATAATAATTAGAATATAGATTATAAAATATGTGGAAAAAAGATAAAAATAATATAAAATAATTATTAAAAAAAGAACTAAAGGGAAGTGAGAGAAAAAGAGGAGTTAACACGTTTTTAGAGCATGAATTAACTGACACGTTGTGAGATTGGTAAAAAAAAATTAATAAATAAGGACAAAGAAAAAAGAGATGAAGAATTCAAGAGTGTAAATTGAACTCCCATCTCGTGGCTTAGTATAGATGAATATATTAAAATTACATTAAAAAAAAAAAGTCAAAATCTTAAGGTGCTGCCGAAAATAGAAAAATAAAAAAAAGTATAAAGGATAACTTATTTTTAATTGCTACATAGGAATAGGATATTAGTGGGGGTCCAAAATCGAAGGAGATGGGTGCCAGCCTCACTCTCTTCCTTCTATATCTCCATGCATAAGAATGCATGAACTATTTTTAGGCAAATTACGGGACTAAATGCATTTCCAGATAATTTTTTTTTGGGTCATTATTTCCAGATAAGTTTTTGCTTAAATAGAAAAACCATCTATTGCATTATATTAATATTTTAAATTGAGAAAGCAAATCTCGAATCATGATTTTAGCAACATGTCACCACATCAGCTCTATATGTGACCACTCTAATATGCAGGGACGGAGCTACATGGGGGCGGGGGTGGCGTCCACCCCCCTAAATTTTGAAAAATTATGTTTACCCCTCTATATATTTTAGAAAAATTTTAATTTTGTTCCCCTAATTTTAGATTTTCACCCCCTAATTATAAATTCTAGCCCTTTTATTTTAAAAATTTTTGTTTCGCCCCCCTTTTTGTAAATTCTAGCTATGTCCCTACTAATATAGGTACATGTTACCCTAGAATTTGATAGAAATTTATTGATATAATTACATGGTATGAATTGATAACATTTACGTGTTAGGGAGGTTTCAAGAATAAAGATTTTTTATTTTCTCTTTAATTATCTTACATTTTAAGTTTTTATAGATTTTGTATTTGTTTAAATTATCATGATTGGGCCTTAGCTAATCACATTTTTGGTTAATCTTACAGAGGCTTAGAAAATGAAGAGTTACTTTTATGCATGCATCCCTAGATAATGAAGAGGTGACTTAATAATTACACCATTCAACCGTTCAAATCGATAGGTGAAAACCACTATAGATATATTAACAATTAACTAGTAGAATTTAGCTACTTTACTTGTTTTCACAATTATCATAGGTGAAGACACTATAAGTTTTCTTGTGTTGCAAATCTTTATTGTTGAATTGTTTATTAATATATATATCAACCATTCACAATTCACTCCACTCTATACTCTTTCACAATACTTTTTAAAAATACTATTTCATTGTGACATGTCATATTATATGTTTTATAGTGTTACTTTATAACGTGATTACGTGAAGGCTCATTAATCCTAAAATCACCCAACACCGACAAGATGAATTTATACAAGATTAACAAACACAGCAATTCCATTGGTAAAGATTTCAATCAAATAACCAAGTGTCTAATACAAACGGGAAAACCTAATACGAACATGCATGGTGTTTGGCCACATATATGAGTCGATCATTTCATATTTAATCACATAATAATAAAATTATGATTTTTTCCCATAGACATGACAACATTTAATTAAACAACTGAATTCCCACCAAAACAAATAATAATTAAACAACCGAATGCATAGGTATATCATTCAGATTAGATTCATACAGGAATTTTCCAAACTAACATCAAAACAAGCCAACTATCTGTAATAAATCTGAATCAAATCTTATAGGGTCGTAAAAAAAAAAAAAATCTCTTACAATATTCGATCCTGTAGTCCCCCATCGTCGATTAAACTATTATTTCTTGATGTGTGACAACGGATTTAGGCAAGGATTTCTTCAAGATCTTTGCAAGACTTGACATCATGATCTTTATTATTATTGGCCAACTTTTCCAGGTCGTCTTCTTGCAACTTCTTTCCTTAGCCAATTTCTTGAGTCTAGCAGTCTCAAGGTCCTTGTTCATTTTCCTCTTGTACATCTCGGCGTATGTGATCGGCTCGTCCATAACGGGTTCGTCTCCTTGGTTGATATTGAGTGGGTAAACTATGGCATTCGGAGCTGGATTTTGGAATGCTGCAATGGATAGCCTGCTGCAGTTTGAGTTCACTACTGCTTGGTGGTCTGCATTCTTGAACCTCCCATTGCTTAGATACTGCAAATTTGTGAAATGTGAAGTTTAATAACTTTCTATGATATATATGGGATCTTTTTTGTGTGTTTGATTTACTGAATTATTTTGGAAGATGGAATTATGAATGAAAGAATCCATGTGTTTGTCAATTTATAAGATTTGATAAGTTCCTATGGATCAAGAGATAAAAAAAAAGTACTAAGTAACATTTATAGTTCGTATCTGAATTGATCAAATAAGTGTACGTGATAATGAAAAAGTGTTTTAGACTAATTACAAAATTGGTATGTATAATTTTGAGAGAGTTACGAATCTAATTACAAGTGTGATGCACTTACTAAATTATTATTGTGATTGGCAAACCTAAGTTTGGGCTACATTTTTTATCCCTCTTTGCTTGTACCTTTGTTATATTTCAGAGAAGTACAAAAACTTTCTAATTTTTACCAAGAACTTTTATCTTAAACAAAAAGGAAACCCCTTCAATTTTCAATTGGGTGTTCTAAATTTCGTCTCTCACTGTGCATACACCAATACGTCAACATATGACTACGACAGTTGAGATTTGAAAAGAGAAAAAAAAAAATTATACGAAATAAAAATAAAAAAATTTCTCCTTTAATTTTAACCTGTAACAAGATAAATGACAAAACTGAAATACAACATTCCAACTACCATCAAATTCACAGCACCTCCCACTTTCACCCCCAAGTCCACACTTGCAATACTTTTATCATAAAACCCAACCAATCATAATATAAGCTAAACAAACCAACTCCAAATGAACAAAACTTACATGTCCATGATCTCCAAGGTTCACCACAAATGCTCCCTCCACAGGCTGAACCGTGATCCATGTCTTCCCGCCATCCCTGGTGGCTTGCAACCCGCCTACATCATCCTGCAGAAGCAACGTAATCGTACCCGGATCCGTATGACGCTTCAACCCGAGCGTGAGATCCGGTTGAGGGCATTTCGGGTAGAAATTCACTACCAATTTTTGATCCATTTCCACACAAGCTTTAGAAAGCGCATCCTTCTCAAGGTCCAACGCCTCCGATAAAACCTCCAACAGTTTGCAGTTCAGCTCCGTCAACGCCGCGCTGTACGCCTCTGTCACCGCCCGCCACCCCTCCGGCTTGTCTGGCCACCTCGAGTAGTCCCGAGCGTGGATCGGGTACGAGAAATATGTCATGATTTCGCGCCAGTCTTGTACCATTTCACCCTTTGGTAGAATTCAAAGATAACCCTTTGTCAATACATGGTTAGTTGTTCTTTTTTTTTTTTATTGTTAAATGTTAATTAAGAAGGTCATAATTGTGGCAAATTTCGGACTTCTATTAGGAATTATGCAAAGAAAGAAATTGATTTTTTTGTCATGGAGTTAGCTAGGATATCGTTTCCGTTGCAATTATTTATTTTTCATGGGATGAGCATGAGCATTGTCGTGGAGAAAACCTTCCATTTTTAAGTGAGGCATATGGTGTGCGAGGTAATTATTAACTAATGCAACTGATGACAAATATAAAACATTGGCCCTACTTATACCGATTTGATCGAATCAGGTTAGATTAAAATTTCCCAATAAAAAGTAATATATATATATATATATATGTTTTGTGTTTTATCGCATGATTTTCTTACATACACGTGTCACGATAGTTAAAATAAGGAGAAACAAAAAATTGGGTTAAAAAAAGGAAATTAAAATTCTTTCTCACACACTTGATCTTGTGTGAGTAAAACAAAGATGGAATACTTCAATGTAACAGAACATCCAAATTCATTATGCGGCGCATTTAAATGATTTAAATTCTATTTTATAATATTAAACACGAAAATAAAAGGAATATATTTTTGTCTCGAAATCTAGTAATCTAATTATCCTGAAATTCATTGCCCCTAAATTTTTTGTTTTGCCTAAGTAGCACAACTTTGGGACACAAAAAATAAACTGTACGTTTGTAAATAATTACTCACTATCTCATGTACCCCACGGAATTTACTTTGAATATGAAATTTCATTTCTTTTTTTTTTCTTTCTTTAAGAAATGAACATGAAATTTCAAAAAACCATTACTTAGGGTTCTGACTTTCTGTTCAATTTTTCCGAAAAGAAAACTTTTATTCGGGATAGATTTTGTTTTTTTTCCTTTTAATGTCAATTACGATTAATAAAAACAAACAAACAAACAAAAGCCGAGTCTGATCTCAAATACTTGTATCACCAGTTCACGTGTTGAAATTTCTCCATAGTATCTTTTATATATCATAAGATTTTTCATGTAACATGTTAATTTTATATTTCATATTATCCAATCTCGTAGAGAGCACAAATGACTGAGAAGTAATAATATCAGATAATGCAAGTAAACTACCTGAAGGTGGCTAGAGACGATGAAGCCACCTTTCTTCCCTCCCGACATGTCGAATCTGAGCTTTTCTTGA
>JBBMKE010433296.1:0-10252 GCA_037834125.1 Lippia alba
CTCTTCACCAAAATAGCCAATCCCATTAACTCTTCACCAAAATAGCCAATCCCATTAACTCTTCACCAAAATAGCCACTATCACCATTATGGAAAAACAACAGAACCTTCTGAAGAGCAAGCAGCCCCAAAATCCAGAAAATATTCAAGAATTTATTCAGGCAATGACGGAACATTTTCTATCAATACAAGCAACCAACACGTCTACACCAACGATTTATACTTTTGGCAATATTAAGCTCAAACAACTAAGCGCCCAGAATTCTTCATTCAAGGCAAAGGAGAAAATGAAGCCTGAGCAACAAATATTGCTAGACTATGCCTGGAATGCCAGAAACAAAGCACAAATGACTATGGCACTTCATGCTTTGGCAGCATATTTCAATGAGATGAATATAGAAAAAAGGACACTTCCACAGGACATTACACAGGAGATGCCTTTTTTGCCAAACCCCAGAGCAGAAGCAGCATTAAAGGAATTCAAGATGGAGAATGCCTACCTCCAGAAAGAAAATCAAAAACTAAAAGCCCAGGAAGCAGAATTTATCACACTAAAGCAATACTTTGATGAACAGGAAAAGCAAGATGTGGAAAAATGGGGAGCTTGGAAGCAGTTTCCAGCTTGCATCAGCCCAGTAAGAGAACAAATCCTTGCAATTACCTATGGCGACGCAATGGGAGAACAACTATATTATCAGCAGATGCTAAGAAGACTGGCGTGCCAACAGCAGAGGTTCCCTGGCCTCACATTCATTTGTGAGACTTACAAGGATGAGGAAGCCCATTGCAAAGGGTTCAGCTACCTCTCCTGCTCCATTAACTTGAAATATTGGATTGATACCGCACTTAATGAGGAAAGGATTACTTTGAATCACCTCCTTAAGTACGGATTAGTCAAGAGACTGATAATCTCTGATAAGTCTCATCTGGCAAAATTAACTGGACTAGAAAAACTCTGGTTAACTTTGGCAGCAGTAATTGACAGGAACCCAAAAGGGATCTTTGAATGTGAGTTCCAAACAACTCCACCTTCATACGACCCGAAATACCTGGATGACGCCAGGAATTTTATTACAGTAAGAGAGTTAGCTTGCGGAGGACAATGCTATTCTATCATTCCTCAAGAAAAAATGATATCTGAGGAGTCGGTAGATATTCTGGACCAAATAAATTCTTATAGGGCCATGATAACAAGAAAGCCATATTATGTCTATCCCGGCATGACTTTGATTGCTGAAGATAGATGTAATAAAATTTATGGCTCCTGGAGCATTAACAGTAGCTTTATCAGGAATAGCTTCTCAAAACATGTCATTTCAAATTCTGAAGAAGCTCTTCATTTTGGCCGTATAAAGGCATATCAATTAACTACTCTCTTAGGAGACGCCATCCCAGGCCCCTATATCAATGACTCCCAGTCAGACGAAGCAGAGTCAGGGCACCTTTCAGACACTATAGACGAGATTGGGTTGCAGAATCTCCAAAACACTATGGAGACTTAGAGGAAGTATTAAGCTGAAAGTGTATAAACTACTGTAAAAATGTAATGTAATAAAGTCTGGCGGTATTAATCATCTAGGCACCGCCCCTAGCCCTTTCTTCTACTTGGGTTAAAAGTAGGACCCAGTTGCATCCCTGGGTTGGAGGATGGTAAAATATTGTAAATATTGGTGTAATAATACAGGTTATCTAGAAGCCTCTGGAAAAGATAAGAAGGAGAGTCCTCATAAAAGAATAATTTGGCAGACATTTGGCGGACAACCAAACATGAAAGAAGAAAAGCAAAAAGGAGAAAGCGACAGATCAGTGCAAACTTTATTCTTGGCGCAATAAAAACTTCAAAGTGGAGAAAGAATCATGACAAGGCGGAAGTGGATAAGCAACAATAGGAGAAAAGGAAACGAATCAACAAAAAAGGAATCCCACCTTCTGAAGGAATAAGGCGAGCAAGGAAGGATATAAAAAGGGTACCTCAGGAAGATAGAGGGGGACACGGAAAAAACACAAGAGAAACCCAGAAGGAGTTCAGATAAGCTGAGAGATATAACTTTGTAAAGAGTGTTTGTAAGATTAAGGAAGAAGAGCTGTAAGGTATATTACTATCCTTGCTTATAAAGTTATTTTGTAATTATGCGTGAGTAGTTGTGAACTCTGTACTTGGGGAACTGCTCCTCCTCCCCAATCTAATATAAATGCTTTATTATGCTTTTACTATGATGTCTTGAATTATCTTACCTGCATGCTAGTTAAGATGCTAAGGCCAACTCTATAGTATTGTCCAGTTGACAAGATAATGACTTGCTATGTTCTGATCGAGAGGGAAAAAGTATCGCTAGGCAGAGAGGCCGTTAGAGAAAAAGTACCTAAACAACTGTAGGAACAAGGGTAAGGCATTATTGAGTTTACTCAAGGCATACAGAAGAGACGTAGTAGGCAAACGAACTAGTATGGCAGAGGGAACCCAAGTAGGTTAAACCCGACGGAGTTAATTCAAGGCAATAGTAGAAACGTAACAAGGTCGAAACAAAAGATAGGAGGCAGGTTCACCAAGGCAGAGGCTTTAATAAAAATGAACATGAATGACATAAGCACTGAAAGATTATTAGCTAGAGTACAGGAATTAGAAGAACAAATAAAAAGCCAAAAACAAGAGTTGGTTAATATAATAACAGAATTAACCCTCATGGCCAGAATCCGCCAAGACTCTGCCCATATAGTAATAAGATTAGGACAATTGGAAGCAAGAGTAACGGAAATAAAAGTAAATCTAGCTAATGGAGGAACAGAAATGATAAATATTATAAGAGAACTCAGCAGGAGATGAATCACGAAAATAAGACAAAAATTTTAGGAAGAGAATTAAGAAGGTTAAGTTCAATAACAGATTATTTAACACAAAGCGAAATAGAAATAGGAAAGGTAAGTTGTGAAATAGCCGAAATACTATATCAGGCTAAAGTAAAAATTAGGGAAGTACAGGGAAAAATAGAAGAAGAAAGGAAAAGAATAGAGTCTAATATTAGGTTTGAGCGAATGACAAAAGACGAAACCGATCATTATAATAAAATACATGGGACAATGAGGAACATTAAAGATAATGGAGGATCTTAGGGCTCCTTCTCTGTCGTCAGTCACGGGCGATAGCTGAAGTTGACGGGGACCCCCCCCAGTTTTGGTATCAGAGCCTAGGATAAAAACAATAATGAGTACAAATAACATAGGTAATACTAGTAAAAGTAGTATAGTAGAAAAGGCTAAGCTCAAAATATTAGAAAGTGAAAGAGTAATGAAACATGTTGAAAATTTGCAGTACCTAAAATTCCTTACTGTTGTCAGAAGCATTACCCATAGGAGGTTTGTAAAATCATCACGACGTACTAGGTGGTTAAACTACATATGTGATGAAGTATATAATTGTAAAAAGTCACTTAAACCATTTGAAGCAGGATTAATAGACCCAAAATTATTGGAAAGAACTGAAAAGGATCTAGAAGAATCAATTAAGGATCTAAGTCAGGCAGATAAAGAAATCTTTGACAATCAAGAATTATTAGATATAGATACGTCATATGATACAGAAGAAATAGAAAGAATATTGTCAGGATGAATCTAGAATATTTAAATCTTGAATTAGATAATGAAAGTAAGATAATTACAGAAACTGGATTTAGACAAAAATGCTATCTTAAGAAAAATTACCCGCATGAATTACACGGTAAAGAACAACAGTTAAATAGTATCGTAGATATGATAATAAGCTTGGGAGAAAGAATAGAAAGAGATCATAAGGCCCAGCAAAGATTAATAAACCAGTTAGCAGAAGAAGTCAGAAGTAGTGTCAAAATCACCCTAGAAATAAAGGAAAACCAACAATATATAAAGAACCAATCAGGAGAATTAGGTATAAGAATTAGGGATTTAGAGGAAATTAAACCTGATAGTATCAATAAAAACTTTAACATAATAACGGAAAAATTGAAAGAGTTAAAACAAATAATTCTAACATGAGTGACAGTGTAAATGATGACAATTACATAAGGGCACGAGAGAAAGCGGCTTTCTTTCAAGATTCTGTAGGACTAACAAATTATGTTGCTGCAAGCCAATCAGACCAAGTAATGATCAGACAAAATAATATCATCATAGAATTATTAGTGGCATTACACCGCAAAGTAGATTGGATGGTAGGGAAAGCACAAGAAAAAACAGATATAGATAAGCTAACCGAACAGATGGCCAAATTAAAACCCATAGAGGCAAGGCCCACAGTACGGAACAATGTGTTCACTGTCACTGAATATAGATTTGGAGTAAGAAAATGACAACTATACCTTTTACAGGCACAAGTAGGACTATTACTAGTGAAAATTCAACCATCAGTCAAAACACATTTTTAGACAACTTAGTAAGAAGGAACTCTACCTCAACACCAACCACATTAGAGGAAGTTATAGACATTAACCAAGACTTAGAAGTCTATACAACACACCAATTAAACTTATTAAATCCTAGAACATTGTATCGAACGGGACTATTTTCATTCAATACCCAACTATTACGAATAAATAGAGAAGAAGAAGTTATGGTAACAGATCAGCCAAGACACTTACCTCTAGTTAGTCAAGAAACAATAAAGAAGATTATAAAATCCAAAAAGAAACTAATACACTTGGGATTAGTAGTAATCGGAGTAAAAGGACTAGCAAGGAAGAAGCTAGGAACTAAATTACTAGTTATGATAATAGACGAAAGATGGTCAGCTATGAAAAAAGCAATGATAGCAGCAATGGAAGTAGACATGAGTAACAATAAAGGAATATTTTATTGCAACCCAGACTATATGATAAGTATAGAAGACTTGCCGCACATTAAAATAGGACTCCAATCAAAGGGATACGAGGAATTTAGTGGAAGAAGTAACATCTTAATAAACGTAGGATTTTTAGGGAAACTCACAGATAATAGTACGACCAGGTATAAATTAAATACAGAAAGGATAATAGATGCAATGTCCAGTATGGGAATCGAGATGATCAAACCCATGGAGATAGACACAAGAAAATTAAAAGGATTGGAATGGGATCTAAAACATATGATTAATAATAAAAGCACTATAATCCCAGCAGAAGGATCTATGTTTAAAAATGAAGATAATACATATAGCATAAGATTTAGTAATTATAAAGAAAGGAACTTAGAAATCCGTGAAGACGAAGAAAATATAGAAAATGAATAAGATAATCTATCCAAGTACAAAAAAGCTAAATATAGAAGAAATTGAGGAATTAGAATTACAGTTGATAAACAAAGGAGAAATGGGTGACGATGAAATCTTGAAACAAGACGAAAAAGGAAATTGGGTAATAATGTCTTTAAGCAAACCCTTAAATTTGGATAGAGTATATCTAAATAATCCAGAAACACCAGCAGAAAGTTCCAGCTCCGGGGATAGTAATACTATCTACAGTAAAGATACCGCAAAAACATCACATATAGGACAACCCATTAGAGAATCCTATAGAGATTACAGGGGAGAAATTGAAGATTTTAAACCTAGGGGAAAGAGATTACCACTAGAACAAATAGACAGAAAATTACTCTTAGATGATGGAAAAATATTAAATTTAACCGCGCATGATCCCCAGAAATGGCCTACAATAGTAGATATGTGGAGCCAGAAAGTCTGTAGGGAATGGGAAAGTTTAAATGTAACGGCTCAAGCACCTCAAATGTATAGCTATTTAGAAAAATTTTTGGGAGAAGCAGCTAGAGCTATGTGGGAAGCATACAAAGGAAACTTCCCAGAAGACTTTCAATTAGACCTCGCACTAGGAACGAACCCTTATAATTTCGTTAATAAAATACAACTGTTAGTACTAGCACAACAACCCAATATAGGAATTGGCAAACAGCAAGAAGAAGCCATGAGAAAACTAGAACAACTTCAGATAAGACAGTGGAATTATATAAAGCCCTTCTTGCAAGACTTTGTGTATTATAGTAGCCTAGCAGGATGTTTTTATGACAAAATAATAGGAGAAAAACTATTCTTAAAATTACCAGCGCCATTAGGAGGAATTATCCATAAAAAATTTCTGGAATACGAGAAAACACTACCACCAGCACTTAATAATATGGCAACAAAAGTAAAGTTCATTATTGACCAATTAGTTGATGAATGTACTAAGATACAAATAGGAAGACAATTAAAAGGAGGGAATAGCTTTTGTAGGAATATATACACCCCACAACATTATGGGAGTAATGAAAGAAGACCCATCAGGACGCCCTACAAATACAAGAATAGAAAATATAAAGACGAGGAAAATGATGATAGGTATTATAAAAAGAAAAAATATTACCTAAGGAAAAGCAAGGCAAGAAAACCTTATTTAAATAAAGATAGACATGTCAGAAAATATGATAAGAAACGAGACTATAAAAATAAGTTAAGTTGTTTCACGTGCGGAAGTACAGATCACTTGGCAAGAGACTGCACCAAAAGAAGAAATATTCATAGTAAAGCATCATTATTAATTGAATGTGTAAATGAAGATTTATTAGATATAGATGAGAGTATAAGTGACACAGAAAGTATATATAGTATAATAAGCATTACTGAAGCCTTATATGAAAAGGAAATATCAAGTGATGAAGAAACTCCACAGTTTACAGATTCAGTGGTAGAATATGACCGAAAATGTAGAGAAAGCTATGAAGATATGATAGAAGAAACAAACGAGGTTGACATGTTACTACACAGCCTCCAAACATGGAAAATGTGAATAAATGTACACATCAGTGGGTAGGAAATAGCGGAAGTAATGATAAACCTTGCACAGTATGTTTTCGCTATCCAGAATTAAGACTAAGATACCAATGCAGAATTTGCTTAAAGGAAGCCTGCAAAATATGTTTAGACAAAGAAAAGGCAGTATTAGAAGAAATACCCAAACAAACAGACGAACAACAGGAAATAGCTGAATACAGTATCTTAAAAATGCAAAGGCAAATAGATGAACTCAAAGAACAAATAGATAAGTTTAGGAATGATATAGATAACCTAACAGAGCTGATAACAAGTCATATTATAAGATGACCATTTTACCAAAAATAGAGCTGCAGAAAAAAGCTAGACAAATCAAACAGGCCAAAGAGGCTTTTGGAAAATTATCTTTAAAAAACCCATTAAAAAGATTAGAAGAAAAAGAAGCCGAAATAATCCAAAAATATTACAAGCCATACTTGTTGGCAATAAAAGTAATACAAAAATTTAAGCAAAAAGCTAAAAATAGCCAAGATAAAGCAATGGTTGAAATAAATAACCTAGAGGGAGAAAGATTACATAAAGCACCCTTAGTAACAAATTATATACAAAACCCGTTTAAAGGTGAGAGAATATATAGCATCCAAATCCGATGTCAAATAAGGATAAATGAATGGTCATTAAATATAATAGGATTAGTAGACACAGGTTGTAGTAACACTATCCTTAGCAGAAAATTAGTTCCCCCAGAATATATTGAACAACTGAAACCAAATGAACAATTTAGCGCAGAACAAATGGATGGAAAGCTATTTAAATATAAAGAAAAATTATCATCAAAATATAAAATAGCTTATTACATGGAAGAAACATTAACAAATTTCTTACATATCCCAGTGACAATAAGTCTACGAGAAATGACTATGAACAGAATAGAATTTGTTATAGGATTAAACCTATTCTTAAATTGGTATTACGGAATAATTATTACAGAAACAGGAGTCACACTCTTAACAGTACCCCAGATACCTTATGTAAAGGATTTGGCAGAAGATAGAACAGAAGATACAACTGGAACAACTAAAGAACAATCTTGTGAATGCCATAAAGAAACAGAAAAGAAAAAGTGCGACTGCCAGAAAAAGGACCTGAAAGGCATAAATGCAGAAGATTACCCTAGCAATCTGATCAATTACCCTTATATTATAAAACTATTAGAAACAGGAAACCAAGAAATAGATGACATTATAAGCAGGTTAGAACATAATGGAACATTTGGAGAAATACCCCAAGCACATTGGAGTAAAAATAAAGAAGTATGTAAATTAGAATTAAAGGATGAAAATTTAATAATCAAGTCTAAGAAAATAGAAGCAACAAATGAAAACTTTAAAGAATTCGCAATGCATATAAAAGATCTGTTAAATCTACAAGTTATAAAAAGAAGCCAGAGCCCCCATAGGAGCCCTGCTTTTATAGTAAATAAACATAGCGAGCAAGTAAGAGGAAAATCCAGAATGGTAATAGACTATAGAAGATTAAACGACAACACAATAGATGATAGTTATGACATACCAGACAAACTAGAAATAATTAACTCAATACAAAATCATAACATATTTAGTAAGTTTGACTGCAAGTCAGGATTTTGGCAAATAAGAATGCATGAGGAAAGTATTATATGGACGGCATTTACTTGTCCATTAGGACATTTTGAATGGAAAGTAATGCCCTTTGGATTAAAAAATGCACCAAGCATATTCCAAAGAAAGATGGATAATATATTTAACAAATATAAGAAATTCGTAAGCGTTTATATAGATGATATACTAGTACACAGTAAAGACAAGAATGAGCACGTAGGACATCTAAAGCTTGTATTAAATGAGTTTGAGAAAAATGGAATTGTAATAAGTACTAAAAAGGCCCAATTTTTTAGGCAAAATATCGAATTCTTGGGAGTAGAATTGGGACAAGGAAAAATAAAACTCCAGCCTCATATTTCCAAGAAAGTCCTTGACTTCCCAAAAATTATAACAATAAAAGAATTGCAGAAATTCTTGGGACTAGTTAATTACGCCCGACCTTTTTTAAAGGATATAGGAAAAGTTATGGGTCCTTTGTATAGCAAATTAGGAAATACAGGATTAAAGCAATTCAACCAAGAAGACTATAATCAGATAAAGAAAATCAAAGAAATGGTTAAGCAGTTACCTGAACTAAAATTACCCTTAGACTCGGATTACATCATTATAGAAACTGATGGATGTGAACGCGGATGGGGAGCAATACTAAAAGTAAAACCCCATAAGTATGCACCTAAGGCAGAAGAACAAATAAGTAGATATGCCTCAGGGCAGTTTAAAGAAAAAAATATTACAAGCAGTATAGATCAAGAAATATTAGCAGTCCTTTACGGCCTAGACAATTTTAGACTTTTTATTATTAATAAAAAAGAAATAACACTACGAACAGATTGTGAAGCTATAGTAAAATTCTACCACCACAAGCACAGTAAGAAAATAAGCCAAAGACGATGGCTACAATTTAGTGATCGGTTAATAAACAGCAATTACAAAATAAAAATAGAACACATAAAAGGGAAAGATAACAGTGCAGCAGATATTCTATCACGATTGATAACATGAATTACCAGAAAATAAATTGGAATATTGACTGCCTCAATATCGATGAGAATGGACAAAAATATTATAAGGTAGAATGCATACCAAGACAATACGAAATAATTCGCACATATGCATTACCACAAATAAAACCAGACTACAATATACAACTTTGGATAACAGAAGAGGATGAAAAGAGCACTTCTGAATTAGGAATAGAACAAACTGAAGAAGGAATATTTCCTTTTGTTTATTGCACAGATACATGGCATAAAGATGTGTGGAGACATAATAAGCAGCACATTTACTTTCACCCATTAAGAGATGAACAACCTTCACAGAATAGGATAGTAAGTTATATAAGAATGCCGGTTCCACTACAAGGGATACTAAAATTTTATCTGTTGCCAGAAACTGTCCAAGGATATTTAAATGAACAATTCTTTGGAGAAATAAAATACAAACGTAATAACATTCGCAGATGTTCTTATGGATTGGAAGTATATGATCCCCTAATTACACCATTTGATGCATATCAAGTTATATATTAACAATGCAGCATCCAACATCCAATTCATGAAGGGGACCAGATACCTCAATATCTGGCTAGTCCGCGAGCAAACGGCTCCGGTAAAGACTTCTCAAATCCGTTACTGGGTAGTAACTTCCCAAAAGTTACACAGCCTCCACTTGGAGCAGTACTAATACTATTACAGCCAATTAAGATGAGGCCCTTATTTACCCTCTTTTGCAGATATTAAAGGCGAATCCCTGGCCATTGACCCATATTTTGTGTGTGTTTTTTTTTTTTTTTTTTTTTTTTGGGGGTAAAAAGGAAGGACAAACCGGTTCCTGGCCTACCA